>CATIWK010096270.1:0-12329 GCA_949634005.1 Mallotus japonicus
TGGACTAGAATGCAGAGGTTGTGAGTGAAGAGAGAATTTGGATTACCTTTTTACCCTTAGACAACATACGCTGCCCGTATATCTACTTTCATACATTTAAAAGTACTGCATCTCACTTAATAAATACATTGAATAAAAAAATATCCCACATCTCACTATTCCTAATGCGGGCCGTGCCATGTATCATCGCCCTTACTAATATTATGACAGATGAGAAAAAAAAGATTCTTTAGCTATTTTTTGATTCAAATTTTGCTGCATTTTTTTTTGCCAAATAAAAGCTTCATTAAGAAACACCAGTAAAACTGGGAGTACAACATATCAGAATCACCACAAAGAATGACTGCCTAAGGCATCAAAAGAAACAAAATAAGAGGATGAATATACATCCTAGAAGGGCTTGCTTACCAGCAAACACTGAATAACCAGAATACTAAGCCAACAAGAGGCTTGAAACCATAAAAACAAAATTGAAGTCACGCATCTTACTAAATATATCTATTAATAGTAAGAATAGTGACTCCACTAGCCTTTAGGCTCTAAAGCAGATACCCTGCTGCAACTGCAGGGACATGGTAAGGCCTTCTGACAGGCCATTATTGACATTTGTTGCTGCTATCAATTCACCTTCTAGAGCACGGAAAGGTTGAAACTCCACAGCTGCATCATTGTCACTTGCATGTTCATAACGTTGTGGAACACGCGCCGGCGATTTAAGGCATAAATCTTTCAACGATGGCTGAGAATGAAGGCTTGCTGGCGGGAAAGGAGTTGGAGGAACCGCAGGGCATCCATCATAGCAGAACACAGCCATGACTACCTGGGCAACACGAGCTTGAAAAGCAACAAAAGTACCATCACAACGAGGAGCATCTCTGGCTAACTGGGTAACAAGAGCTTCTACATAAAGCTCTAGCCCGAACTCATTAATGGAACTTGGACAAGTTCTTGTTGGGAAGTTGAAGAGCAAGCTTCGACCAAGACCTTTTAGCTTCACCATAGAAATCCATGGTGGATCAGGGTCTCGATTGTTGCGCTCAGCCTCTTTGGTTAGAGGACTGGACTCCAAGCGCTGCCCTGGGTCTTGAATCTGCACAACAGAGCGCCATGGAGGATCGGGGACTGGAGGATGGTGGGAACGCCATGGTTGGGACAGTAGGTGATAGTGGAGGGGAAGGTTATAAATGTTTTTCCCATGGTGGGGGTGAAGCAAATCACGAAGAAGCAGCAATGGCTTCTCAAAGACGCATTTTTTAGCCATTAGGAAATTGGCTTCGTTGAGCACACACAGATATGATCTTATGTAATTAAGCTCTGGCGAGCACTGATAGAAGCTCCGACGAGCACTGATAGAAGCTCCAGCGAGCACTCATACGGTGGAAAATTAAAACCACACTTGATTCAACAGCCTTTGCTTCTAGGGTTAGAGTTACCATCAAATGCTATGTTTTCAATGTTCCTTGAGGATTACTGAACTAACATTTTAAAAGTCTGGATCCCCCATTGAGAGGTTATACACCATTTTCGTTACTGTGTAAATTGGAAAGTGTAACCGGCAGAGATCTTTGCTTGCATTTTCTTCAATATCAATGTGCATAGATTGATACACTCTGAGCATTTCATGATTTGTTTTGGTACAACTGTTCATCATTTTTGCTCAGTTGCTGTGTTTTTTAAGGAATAATAATAAAAAGAATTCGATGTCAATGTCAGTACCAACAGTTGAATGAGTGACACATTTATTTATTTATTTATTTATTTTGCATTGAAGAAGTTATTTACATAGATTACCTCCCACCACTTGATTCAAGTGGTTAAGGGGATACCTATGACCCTTAAGGTTATGGGTTTAAGTCCTAGGAATGTTATCCTTAGTCATTTAAATGTTGAATTATCCGTCTAGTGTTGGCTAGTTCCAATCACGGGATTAGTTCCGTTTAGAGGTTAAGGGTTCAGCTCCCTCTCCCCCTCCATCTCCCTGACCAAAAAAAAAATATATTTACATAGATTAAATATTTTGTTTCTCCGAATTATGCTCTCGAGCTATTGGTCTCTTTGCTTCAACGAGAACAATATAATTCCTCTTATCACCTTCATTGAAAAAACATCATCGCAAAATGACTTGCTAAAGCTGGAGCATAGAACAAAAATAAACATGGAAAACATTAATTAGATAAAATTAATAATTGATCCTAACAAGATATGGCTTGGATTTGTTTGATTAAAGTATTGTTTGGATTTGTTTGATTAAAGAGTATGAACTATGAACAAATGACTCATCCTTCTACTCTTCTAGTATAGTCTAAAGGCAAGTGTGAAGTTTCCTTTATCAAAAGTTTAAAGCATAACACCTTCTCTTTCTTTTTTAATTATATATTAGTGGAGGATAAAAAGCAATTAGAGTTTTTTTTTTAATTAATTAAACAAGCAAATGGATGTGAATGCTTTTAGTTATAATTGAATCTCCTTTTGATAAAGAAGGTTGAATAAAAATTATTTTCAAAAAAAGTTCAACAAAAAAAAAAAAAAGCTTTCATTTTATGCCCATTCTTTTAGTTAAAGCAACTTTATGCTAATGAACATATAAGAATAATTGGTACACTTCATGCCCTTTTTTTTCTTTTTTTTTTTTGATAAAGTTTTTCATTTTTTTTATTTGCTAAAGTTATTGGGTAATGGCATAGCTTAGGGTAATTTGCATTCATCATTTCTAACATTTTAATAAAATGTTATTATCATTCTAAATATTTAATTTGTCACATAATCTTTTAAAATTTTAACTTTGATCTCATTAATTTTTTTTTACCATGAGAAAACGCCGGGACAATAACTTATACTCACACATATCATATTTTTTTTGGGAGATTCTTGCTTACACTGGGTGTATATACACCCAATGGTAAGATTTAAAACATAAGACACATGTCTTGTTTTAATCAATTAAGTTACCAATATTTTGATTTGTTGTCTTAAATCTTACCATTGGGTGTAATACACCCAGCCTAGGTAAATTTTTTTTTTATGTCAGTAGTTCATATTGTGCGGTTACAAATCGTTGCATGGATAATTTCTCAAACCGAAAAAAGATAAAAAATTTTTAATGAAACTAAAGTTAAAATTTTGAGAGTTTTAAGTGAAAAATTAAATGTTTAGAATGTTGATGAAAGTTTGGTTAAGATTTAGGATGGTGAATGTAAATTACCCATACATTCACCATAATTTACTAGTGAATTTATCAAGTGAAAATAAATAGAACATTTCACATTTTGAACAAGTTGTTTTTTTTTTCAATTAATATAATAAATAAATCAGTGATGGTATCGTAAGAGAGTGAAAAAATTTTAAGAACCCAAATTTATTTTTCACACCTTATATTTTAATTTTTATGTAAAGCTTGCAAATAAATTTTTTTTATCTTAAATTATTATATTTATTTTTATTTATAGGAATTATAAAAATTTTAGATTTAAATTTTAAATTATATTTTACTAACATTGATAAAAATATGATTATTTTTATAATAATAAATAAAAATAGCCATTACTATTATTTAATCTATAATCCTTTTTAAATTTTCAAGAAAAAAAATTTATAAATAAAAATATATTTTAAGAATTTTTTTACTTATTAATTTGTTTATATTTTTAGTTCATTCATAATTGTTTTTTTGCATAAAAAAAATCTAGAAACATTGTATTTTTTCTTATATAAAAATTATATAAATTAAATTAGCAAATGGCAATAAGGTCCTAACATAATAAACTTATTTAGATAAATATTTCTTTTCTAAAAAATAATGATTTGCTTTTCCTCTTTCCTCTCGAGAAGACAATCCATACTGGAACCGCTTTCCTATACTGTAAATGAACATGACAGCATTAGCGCCACCGTGCATGGCGGAGGAGGCGGCTTCTCATTCCAGCAATGTCATATTCAGAGAAGCATCTGTACAAGAGGATATAGATTTGAAATGAATTATATAAACTATTCATTTAAATGAAACACACTTTATTGATATAAATTCATTTGGAAATGAATTTCATTTGAAATTAATTTGAAAATAAAATGAATTTCTTGATAAAATTAAACCAAACACAATGTTAATTGGTATCTTTTTTATTGATTTTAATTAAACAAAAACAAAATAATTTTTTTATTCTATTATATTTTTTAAAATTAATTATTTATTTTTTATAAAGTAAATTTTATTTTATAAATAATTATTTTTAATTTGTAAAATAAATTTTATTTATTGATTTAGAAAAATAAATAAAGTAAACAAAAATAATTTTAATAAAAATATATTTTAACATAATTTTATTAATTGTATTCATTAATTTTAAATAAATATTTCTTAAGACCTCAATAAAAGGAGGAACGTTTTGTTCGAAAAAAAATAAAAATAAAAGAAGGTACGTAAAATAATATAAATCTATAAAATATATGATAAAAAAAATATCAAAAAAGAAAAAGAAAAAAAAAGGTGATTTTTGCCAAAATGGTCAAAACGACCTCTAGAAATCGCTATAAGATGAAGAGGTTTTACAGAGTGAAGGAGGATAAAATAGATAAAAGAAAGAGAAGGGACGGTTTGAAATGTCTAACATGACATTTTCAGTAATGTCACCAATGATAGACACTTTAAGGCCCTTGAGCCTTTGGCCGCCAGTCCTTGAGCCTTTGGCCTGGCGGCCAAGGCTTAAGGGTATAGAGTTGGAGGTTGAGAGTTTAATTTCTACTATTTTTTAATTTTCTCTTTATTAAATCCTAGGGATATTGTTTCTTGTATATTTAAATATTGAACTGCCCGTGTAGGGTTGGTAGCTCTTAGGATTAGTCACGGGATCTGCTCCATTTAGAGATTGAAGGGTTTAATCCCCTCGCTTAAAAAAAAAAAGACACTTCAAGCACCGTACATACAAAGCCAATTCAATTCAAAGGGTCCCTGTTAATACCATTTCCAATTCAGCAATGTCGGCAATGGTATGCCTGAGCCCTATAAACTTTTTTTTTTTTTGGTCAAAACCCTATAAACTTTTAATTAGTATCTTTTTATTGATTTTAATTAAAAAATAACAAAATAATTTTTTTATTCTATTATATTTTCTAAATACAATTAAGAAAAATTCTATGGTTACTTAATTTTCTAGTTACTTTTGTTTTACTTTGTCTTCATCATCATAGGATAAAAGTATATTTTATCATCCAATGGTAGTTATTGATAAAGTATATTTTATTTTGTAAAAAACAAAGTAATGATATAATGCATCTATAATTATTTCATTTTCTTTACAAAATAAATTTTATTTTATAAATAATTATTTTTAATTTGTAAAATAAATTTTATTTATTGATATAGAAAAATAAATAAAGTAAATAAAAACAATTTTAATAAAAATATATTTTAATGTAATTTTATTAATTGCATTCATTAATTTTAAATAAATATTTCTTAATAAAATTTGTGAGAATATAAATATTATACATTTATATTTTTCTTTTTGAATTGTATTTTGTTGTTTTTTAAAATTTTCAAATAAATTATTTGTTAGATATTTTAACTTTCAAAATTTTCTAATTTTTGAGTTCTAAAAAAAATTTCACAAATTGATTATGCGTTAATGTAAAATTATTTTTTAATTTATTTGATTTTAGTATATTTTATTTTGAAAAATAATTAATATCTAAACTATAATTAGTTAATGATTTTACATCTTAAAACATTAAAAAATATATAATAATTTTTAACTAGTGTCACAAATGCCCTTAAACGGATCCTGTTGATTGTTTTTTTGGCAAATAGTAGTAGTGTACATGTTATTGTAAAGAGACATTAAAACATTCAATATGAACAATAGTTGGTTCCTCCATGATGAGGTTCAAATCCTTTTGCCTTAGCTACAGCTCCATTATGTATGTTGAAGAATTTGGAGGCCACATGGTTGAGCTTCTTAATTTTGGAGGCAGAGTTCCTGACAGTAATCTGGGCAGAGTCTCCGGGGAATTCCTGAGAGTAATCTGGGTAGAGTCTCCGAGGGAATTCCTGAAAGAAATCTGGGTAGGGTCTTGGCGACCTAAAACCCCTCCGATGCTTAAATTAGTGTTTTGATCCATATAAAAGAGGCTTGAGAGGCCGAATATTGAATAAATAGACGATGAAGATGATGAATAGTGGTATTTGTGTGTTTATGATGTGAATAGTATTTGTTAGGAGGGGAGAAAAATGAAGGAGAAGGAGATAAGAAGAAGAACCCGTTTTCAGCAGCTGGAGGAGCCTTTTTATAGGCTTGGTAGGTGGAGATGGACGGCTGAGATCAGTGGAGATGGACGGTCAAGATCGGCTCTCTTGGGAAACGGGACTGACAGGTGTAATGAGCGGATTTCTTGGGAAGGAAAACCTGTTAGCTACAGTGACTGGTAGGTAGCGGCATTTCATGTTTGTTAGGAGAAGTACAACTGCCTTTATATTGGTGAGAGGATTATTCGGAGAGAGGTCTCGCTCTCAGGACTTCTCTCAAGTAGGACTTTGAGCAAATTCCCGAGAGAGATTTCTTGAGAGAGATACTTCATTTGGGTGTCAGGATTTGGTGTCCTTAATGGGAGATTCCCTCTGGTGATGTTCAACTTTGACTTGATTCTAGATGGTTGAAAAGTCAAATGGTCAAAGGTGATCCGAGGTGGCATATAAGACATGGTTCTTCTCCACGTGTCAAGCTTCTATTGGAAGTGGATTTTTTGTGTATCATCAGTAGTCCCCCCACTCTGAGTCTAGAATGTTCTAGACGAAAGAGTATAGTTGGGCGATTATTTTTATTTTCCTGATTAGGATTGCTTTTTCCTTAGTGAAGTTTCCTCACATCGAGGCTTTTAGTATCTGCATAGGAAGTCCTTGGGGACATATATATTTTGATTGATTCTCCTTGGGGAGGATTTCTGAGAGGAAGTTCTCTCTTGTGGAGAATGTTGATTGATTCCCTTGAGGGACGATTCCTAAGAGGAATTTCTCTCTTGTGGAGAATGTTGATTGATTCCCTTGAGGGACAACTCCTGAGAGGAATTTCTAACTTGTGGAGATTGTTGATTGTATGCTTTTTGGTTCACCTCGCTTCAGGAAGTGTTCCTCCTGAGATGAGGAAATTGATTTGTATAATATTCCTTTGGAGGAAAATTTCTCTCCCTCGAGAGAGGTTGAGCTCTGAGGATTTTATGTGGAGGAAATTTCTCTTCCTTGATGGAGCTTGAGATATCCATGTAGATGTTCTTACAAAGTGAATTTTGTCTCCTTTAGGGAGATTTGAATCTTCCATTGAATTTCTTATGAGGAAATTTTGCTCCCAAGAGGGAGTTGAAGCATATGAGATGATATTTTCATGGAGGAAGCTTTCTCTTGACTTCTTATAGTGATGAATTTTAGTTCTGAGTAAGTGGAGAATGCTTTCTTTTATGTCGATGATGGAGATTTCCCTTAGAGAATAAAGTGAGTTCTACTGACTTGGTTTATTGGTGATCTTTAAATTTTGAGGATTCATCATGTAATAATTCTTCTCTAATGTTGTAGTAGATAAGAATATGCTCCTGCAATAATATATTGTCAGTCTTATATTCTTCATATGTCTTATCTTATTTGCTATATCACTAAAAGGGATTTCCTTCTCATCCTGACTAGAAAGTACTATGCAAGATAAAATTCTTTATACAAATAAACTAAAATCATGCATTATCATTGCATAATAACCAGAGCATCTTAATTAGAAAAATTATAAAAGGAAAAACTTATTTGTTAGGTTGTATTTAGCCTTAAAGACTCCTTGTAGTCATTTAAGAACTATATGCATGTGACCAAAGAGAGTTGAAAAATGCAACTCTCCTTTAGATTTTGATTTCCCAAGTGGCATATATGTTCAGGAGGATTCTGGTCTTTGAAAAATCATTGTAATTGGGGAATGTCTTCAATTGATAATTTCCTATGGGGAAATTTGCTGATAGGCGTTTCCATTAAGAAGATTTTTCTCCCATGTAGGAGTTTGAAATCTTCAACTAAGAATTTCCAATTAGGAAATTTTTACTCCCGTGGGGAGTTGGAGATATTTGAATAACGATTTTCTATGGAGAAAATTTCTCTCTTGGGAGAGATTGAGTTCAATGTATTTTAAGTGAGGAAATCTCTCCCTTGAGGGAGGTAAAGATGTCTGCATGAAGTTTATTAGTTTCTCATCATGATAATTTTTGATATTTGATAAGATCTTTTTGGTGAAATTATGACTCTTGATTAATTCTTCTAGGGAGGATTCTGCAAAGACAGCCTCCTTTGTGGAGTGTGGTTGATTGATTCCCTTTCAGGATTCCTGAAAGAAAGTTCTCACTCGTAGAGAGTATTCTGATTGATTTCCTTATAGGATTCTGGATGAACATTCTTACTCATAGAGAATGTCATGATTAATTAATTTATTAGATTATTCCAGAGAGGAAGTTCTCACTTGTGGAGATTGATTCCCTTATAGGATGATTCCTGGATGGACGTTCTCACTCATAGAGAATGTCCTGATTGAGTCCCTTATGGGATTATTCCTGAGAGGAATTTTTCACTCGTGGAGATTTAGTAAAGATTGGTTCCTGCGCACATATTGGAGTAATTAAGTTCGTCTTACTTTTGGATACTTTATAGATTTCGAATGCATTCTTTTAGTTCACCTCACCTCTAGAGGTGTTCCTCATGAGATGAGGAAATTGATTTGTATTGCATTCCTTGATAGGAAGCTCTTAGAGGATTTATTCCTCTTCTGTTAATTTTGAATATAAGATTCCTTATTATGAATCATAATGTGATAGCTTCAAAGTTTGCCATTTCTGAAGTAAAAGAAGTAGGAAAACTTTATTTTAAGAGAATATATCCTTTTCAAGAGAAATCCGAACACACCCATATATTAAGAGAAATGCACTGGAAGAGAATGTCTTTATTTCAAGGAGAGGCTTAACCATTATGCCATATAGATAAAGTAGCTTCAATAGAGATAATTCCTGTCTTTATAAAGGAGTGTACCATAAGTTTATAAGAAACCAGATGGATAACAAGTTTTCTTCATAGCTTACTAGTGAGTAGATTTATGCTCTGACAATTTAGAAAATCCTGAATAG
The DNA here is from genome assembly GCA_949634005.1 of Mallotus japonicus. Taxonomy (NCBI): domain Eukaryota; kingdom Viridiplantae; phylum Streptophyta; class Magnoliopsida; order Malpighiales; family Euphorbiaceae; genus Mallotus; species Mallotus japonicus. The sequence goes on from CATIWK010096270.1 coordinate 9,136, forward strand.
GCCATCCCAAGTAGGAAATGATTAAAGTTTATTATCAGCTCCTTTGTACTTCAGTATAAGTTCCAGGAGTAGTTCTATAAGTTCATAGGACGCTAGGTGGTCTCTTTGTCTAATCACTTTTTGCTCCTTTTCCTCTTTCTTTTAACCCTCGTAAGATAATCCGATCAGACATTTCTACTTGCCAATGAGCCTCAAATCGGTATATAATATTTCTTTAGAGGAAAATGATAGTTTCCTGACAAGCAATTCATATCAGGCTATGCCTGTCAAGGTCTTGGACTCTACCAATTTGGTCGAATAATCCACTGTTAGATTCATACTCAAGTGAACTTGCTTTTTTAGGAGATAAGCATTGATAGTAGAGGTATATGGTATTTTCTTTCGTACAATTTCCCATCTTGAAGAGAAAACCGTAATGTTCTTAAAAAGGGCTTAAGAGCTTCTTTTTTCATCTGACGAGAATTCTCATTTATGGATGCCACTAAATAGGTAATTCGTCTTAGCCATCGCCATCCTTCTAGGGGAATATGCTTGGAAGTCACCCATTTTAGATATCTGAAAGGCATATATTGGTGAGGAGATCTCTCTGACATGAGAACAAAAACTTAGTTTGCACATTCTGCTTCTTCAGCCTCCTTAATGCAATTTTCAAATTTCTTTCTTTTATAACTTGTCCTCATTTAAAGTACAAACCAACATTTTCCTATTCATAAAATATCATTCTCTAATCACGTATCCATCTTTCAATTCTCTCTAAAATCCCTAAGTACTTAGTGATAATTAGAGAGCATTTATATCTCCTCTTCTTCGGATAAACGCCTTAAGAGAGGCATATGATATCTCTCTTTATACAGCTTCCCATCTAGCAATATCAATTGGATATGGAATGTCTCGTTGCCTATCTTTTGTGCTTCTTTATGAATTGTAAAGAGTTTTCCTGTCTCTAAATATCTAATAATCGATTCATCTAGAATTCTTTTTCTTATATAAATAATGCTTCAAAAGCTTTAGGTATGCTGGATCAAGATAATATTTGAACATGAACATCACTAAGTAAGAATTCCTTCGATGCCCTCATATGACTTAGAGAATCTACTAAGAATTTTCCTGATAGAGGATTTGGGTAACACAGGCAGGAATTTTCCTCTGTTCATATCTCTTTGTAATTTGTTTTATTGTCTACTAATAAAATCTCGTCTCGTTTTTTTACCTTAAGGAGAAATTTACAAAGCATGTTTAATTAAGAACCCACGTGGTCCTTTGGGCACTATCCTGGTACCACCACTTAATAAGTAAGATGATCCATCTTCATGAAGATCCTAATCATAGGTTTCACCCATCGAAGAGCTCGGTAAAAAAGGACATCTTCTTCTTCTCTTCTAGGATCTCATTTTTCCCATTAGCTTCGTTAAAGTTACACTTCAACAATAAAGTCAGCAAGTTCTCACATCTTTGTAGCATTCCAAGGTTCATATTTCAGATCATATCCTCCGATTTTGATTGACCATATTGTTATCCTCTTAGTTGTTGAAGGTCTTTGCAAAGCCCACATGAGTGGCATATTAGTTCACACAATCCCTTGATGTCCCAACAAGTAAACTTAAAGTTTCCTGACAACAACTAACAAAGAAAAGGATAGTCTTTTGATAGGAGCGCAATTCAATTTGGATCCCCTTTACACTCTGCTCACATAGTATACCAGCTTCTAGATTTTATCTTTTTCCATGATCAAAACATCGCTGATAGCCTGATCTGACACTGCTAGGTAAATGAATAAATCCTCCCTTGGCAAAGGTCTACTCAAGACTTGGGAAGATTGCAAATACTCCTTTAGTGCATAGAAAACTTTTCCACATTTAACATTTCACATAAGGGTAGGAACTTTCCTTAGTCAGTTCTTAGGATCCGGCTCCATTCCTTTGTTGCTCACCACTTATCCCCTAAATTTTCCTCCTTGGATGAAGAGCATTTTTCAGGATTTAACTTTACTCTGTATTAACTCAGCATTTCGAAGATTTCCGGTAAGCTAGCTAAATGTTCTTCAAAAGTCTTGCCCTTCATTATCATATCGTCTACACATGCTTTTAGGTTTTTGCCCAACTAGTCATTGAAGGTTTTATTTATAGAAATGGCAGAACTTGCTTTAATCATGACTTTTTGGATTAGAAAGCATATCTATGGGCCATCATATGAACTCCCTATCTTTAATAGCCTTCAGACCCTCATGGTAAAAATGTTGAGGAGAGTCAGGTTTTCCTCCCTGGGTGGACTGAAATATGTCTGAGATATTCCTGTACAAGTTTCTGATTCGGAGGAATCAGATTCCTCTTGGTCTTCTTGGGTGCAAACCATCTTCCTTAATGATTGCTTCAATTTCCCTTGAATGATCAGTGTTAGGAATTTTTATTGCCTTCATATAAGATCCAGTCACATGATCTCTTAGACTTTATTCTCTTTGGAAAATCCTGTGTAGGAATACTAATAATAATGCAAGAAGAATATGTAGGTTCTTAGAACTTAAATGCATATTTATTGACGTGAGAAATTATGTAAAGGATTTGCACATATATGTGAATAAATGATATGCAATATAATTTCCAAAAATGTGACTTAGGACATATAATAATAAAAATTTCATGCCATGCGATTTAACATATGCAAAGGAAGAAAATTTATCCTTGTATCCTGTATGAGATTTGACGACTTATTCAAGTTATGGCAAATAAAAATTTATTATTTCAAGATGCAACACTACATGTCTTACTGGTGATCACATCATTAAATACTTGAATATGAGTTTTCTCATTACAGAGAAAGTCTCAGGTGTCAGGATGTTACCTTAGAGGTCAGGCAGAATCAACATAGGTAAATCCTGACCAGGAAAGACCTTGTTAGTGTTATGCCCTAGGCCAATTATGTAATGGCAAAATTTTGACTTTGTCATATTTCTATTTTAATAATAAAGAGGCATTTTTATCATTACTGGCTAATTTTAGTATTAGTTAATTCTACTAAGATCATCAAGTACGTGACTTGATAGTAAAACTCTTAGATGATACTTGAATACTAATCTAAATATCCCTAGTCGATTATTATTGTGGGAACAATAATGAATAAAGACTAGTATGAGTTTGACTGATGATTAAGTTTTACTGATCATGTATATGAGATATTAAGTCAAACTCATAGGTACA
>CATIWK010096278.1:0-12311 GCA_949634005.1 Mallotus japonicus
CCTGATTCTGCAATTGCAATGATAGAGGAGGATGAGTTTTTCAGTACTTCTTGGTACTCAGTGAATTTGGCAAACTCTTCTGCAGAAACAGTGATTTGTTGAGCAGTTGATGCACTGGGTGTAGTGGCCATATGAGCTGAGGAATACCGCTGATTTCTCTGTAGCTTCTTACAATTATATTTGGTGTGGCCCGGTTCATGACAATAGCGACGAACTACTCCCCCTGAATTGGATCCTTGACTGTCTTTATTATTGGGCCATCCACCCTTTTTAACATTATGACTAATAAGAGCACTGGATGGTGGCCCAGGGAGAAGAGGGGCATTAGTCTTCGTACGAAGTATTCTGGCAAAGGTCTCTTGAAGAGTGGAAAGCTCTGGACTAGATAGTATTTGAGATTTGGCCGTTTCAAACTGAGGGCCAAGACATGCAAGAAAGCTCATCACCGCCATCTTTTCCCGTTGGTCTTGTTGATTTTTAATATCAGCGCTGAAAGGGAGAAGAGCATTGAGTTCTTTATAGGTTCGTTTGAACTTCATGAAATATGCCTGTAGGGGGAGGTCCTGTTGCTTAGCACAATAGAATCCTTTGCAAACCTCATAAATTCGAGTCACATTGCCTTTCCCAGAGTACACAAATTCTAAGTATGTCATTAGCTCTTTTACATACTCACAGTGATATAAGCCCAATAATGTCAGGATTAATAGAGTTCTCGATCTGTAAAAATAATCTGGCATCATCTCTTAACCAAGACTTACGGGTATCATCTGTAGGAGGATCATTAGTGAGATGGGAATCCATAGAAATACTTCTAAGGTAAATCCTAATGGTTCTTGACCAGGCTAAATAGTTCAAGCCATCCAATTTATGCTCAGTGATTTTAGACAGAACAGGGACAAGATCAGTCACAAGTGGTTTATTTTGCTCAACCATTGCAAGAAATTAAACCAAAGAGAAGAGAAAACCTAATCAAGAGAGAATTGAGGGACACCAACCACACCAGATGACTTGAGGATGATGACTGGACTGCAACAGAATGATAAACCAGCAAGTGGGAATATTTTTTTTTTTTTTGCTTGTGGTGAGACAAGAGAATGGTCGGAAGGGACTGACCCAAAAGAATGGCAGGGGTTTCGGTCAGAAACTGAAACCGAAAACAAAGCTGAAGAGGAAAGAAGAAAAAAATTTCAAAAGAACCCTAAGGCTCTGATACCATGTAATTGTAGAAGAAGAATATATATTTGATGATAATAAACCTACAATGTACAAGGATATATATACACATTAAGGCTGTCAGTATAGGAAGGATTTGACTAAATCCCTAAATTAAAGAATTAAATTCCTAAATCAAAGAGACTATCCTATTTAGGAGACTATCCTATTTAGGCTATATACATGCTGTAACATGAATAAAACATAAAAATTCAATTTTTTTATTAATTTTTTTTTTGAATTTAAGAAGTATTGAAAACAAGAAGAAAATTATACGTAAAAATTAAAGGATAAGTAACCAAACCTTGAGGTTTGGCTCCTATACCAAAGTGATATGAACCCTACCTATAATAGAGATAGAACGCGCATCCAACTTTGAGATCTTAGCCCAAGGATCATTAAGGATAGGTTGTGTCGATGGAGCTAAACTCCTTGCTTATTAAATGGAAGCAAGATATTTAGCTATTACAAAATGAAAAATCACACAATCCTAGGTTTAATCTAACTTAGCAATTATAATGAAAGGTAGAAGTGAAACAATCTAAGCAAACTTGCAAAGTTTCAAGAGAACAAAGTTGAGGAAACCTCACTTAATTTGATCAAATTTCAACAACTGATTGTTTACAACCACAAGACAGCTATTTATAATGAAAACCTAATAAGGAACAAAGTTGGAAACAAGTAAACTTCAAAAATATAAAAAAAAAAAACCTAGAAAAACAAGGAATTTTAGTTTGCTTTCGTGCATGGCTATGCACTAAAATTTGCATGGCTCACTCCAAAAACTCCTCAAAAATTGTTCTTAGATATGCCCATGCATCAGAAGGTGCACTACTGTGCGCTCAACATAGTAGACCAAGTATGACCGTGCATGGCCGTGCATGGAAAATGACCAAATTTTCCAACATGGTTTATGTTGTAGCCCTTTATCTCAGCTTTCCATAGCATTTTGAATCACCTCAATCCAACCTCTGCAGCACAAGTTATTGCCAAAACACTGAAGCATGCTACAAAAACTCAAAATATGAAATTAAGCTAACTAGATTGATTTCTTCTTCATTCAGCTCCATGATTTCACTTGAGGTTGAATCCACCATATTGCTCATAATATAAAAAACAAATGAATTCAATGCTTGTTTGAACTTTTTTGTCCTTCCTCTTATCATTGGTCCCTCATAGTGCTAAGGATCTCTTGGTTGGATTGATTTGTTTGGTACCTTGGTTGCATCATGAAAACTTCCCTTAATTTTATAACTAATTAATTCATCTATTTGGCAAATTCAAATAGTCAGCTAAATTAGCTTTCAAAAAAAAAATCAATTCAGTCTAAAGATATTTATTTTAACTGATTCATTTTGAAATTTTTATATATTAACCAATTAGATTCAATTTATCAATTTTAAAAATATATAAAGTATGCATTACTAAAAAAAAATTAAATAATCCAACAATATTCTTTTTAGAAATGTGTATTCAATTTAAAGAATAAATTAAATAAATTAAAAAATAGAAAATTATACAATTTTGTCTAATTTTTTTTACTAAATATCAAATCAAAATGGTAGGTTATTTTTTGAAATCTAAAACTAAAACATTGTGTTGTATCTATTCAAAATTTTAATTATAACCAAATGGTGCTCATGCATATAATTAAACAATTAGAAATACAATTTAAAAATATGAATTTCAATTTACACAAAAAAATTATCAATAGATATAAGAATTAATATGTGAGTAAGTTTAAGAGTTGAGCACAATAAAACTCTAACTACATATAAATCATAAAACATTATCTTTCACATTTTAATTTTTAAACTTTTTAGTTTTGCTCAATTTAAATTACATGTTCACCTTAAAAAATAAAAAGGGATAACAACAATTGCAGTCCTAAAAGTTATATTGTTTCTACAATTAAGTTCTAAATGCTTAATTCTACAATCGAGTTTAGTAAGTAATTAAAAAATTAATCATTAGTCCTATCCATTAAATGTAACAAAAAAAGTATATGTGGCAATATATTCCCTTACTTGTCTTCTTAGTCATCTCCATGTGGACTAACACCATTCACATGGCTTCTTCTTCTTCTTCTTATAAGATGTAGTTTTAAGATGCCATTAGAACTGCACATGCTGAGATGTGTATATACGATGAATTGCTCTTTAAATTTGTCTGAGCGGTAGAGTTTGAAAAATTCATGTTGTTAGCATGTCCTAGATTTAAAATTCCCTCTTAGTGGACTATATCTAGAAACATATATTCAATTTATCTTAATGAAATGGGAAAGCTTAAGCAATTTTTTAAAACACATTGTCAAAGAATCTGCATTACAACTGATACCTGGACATCAATACAAAAGAATTAATTACATGTGTGTTACTTGTCGTTTCATTGATAATGATTGGAAGCGGCATAAGAAGTTCATTTCATTTTTCCTTATCAACTCTTATAGAGGGAAATATATTGTTAAGTCCTTGGAAAATTGCTTACTTGACTTGGGTCTGAAATCTATTTTTACAATTACTATTGATAATGCTAGTTCTAATGATGTTGTTGTTGGGTATTTTAGAAAAAAGTTGTTGAGTTGGGAGACTAGCAATGTTAGATGTAAATTTGTGCATATGAGATATATAGCTCATATACTTAATTTGGTTGTAAATGATGGGTTAAAGGAAGTAAACAAGTTTGTAAAAAAAAGTTAGGCAAGCTATTAAATACATTAGGAGCTCACTTGCATGTTTAAGAAAATTCAAAGAAATTTTAATGTTCATAAGAATTGAGTCTAAGTGTTCCATATCATCAACAAGATGGAACTCCATCTATATTATGTTGAAATTTGCTTTCTTATATGAAAGGGCCTTTGAGAAGTCTAAGAAACAAGACACTGCATTTATATCGGACTTAAGTGATGACATCCCTGATTTTTTTTATTGGTTGTGTGTTTAAACACTAGTTGACATGTTGTAGATTTTCTATTATATGATATCAAGAATAAGTGGTTCTCAATATGTTACTTAAAATTCTTTATTTTCTGAAATATCTTACTTGCACTGTATGGTGACTGAGTGGTAGAATTTATCTGATTTATTTGTGCATTCCATGGGTGTGAATAAGAGATAAAATATTCTTAACTATAGAGATAAACTTGAGTATATGGAGTTTTCTTTGAAGCAAATTTATGGTAAGGTGCTTGGCCTAAATTTGTTCACCATAACCATATCTAATCTTCAATTGCTATATGATGATTATCTTGCAGTATATGTAAACTTGTAACGTGGTGGAAATTCAATTCTAGGAAAAAAAAAAAGGCCTTAAATATAATGTAAACTTGTAAAGCTATGTGCTTGGCCTAAAATTTATTTCAGTAATTACCTACATTGGTATATTTATTTATTTATTTATTTTAGCCCATCCCACAAGGGTCCACCAAGAATTAACTGATCCTTCCATCTTAATTCAAAAAACTGAACTGTAAGTTTCTATTTATCACACCTTGTCACATGTAGCTCGAGATGGACATTTAAAACCAACTATTCATCAAACCATTTAATTAAGGCCAATTATATTATATTTGGAAGTACATTTGCTAAAAGAATTGAAAACAATCTCTTAAAATACTTGATATTATTCATGTAGAGTGTTTAGAAAATAAGAAATTTTGCAATTTGATGTGTTTATAAATAAGAACTATAGTATCAAATAATTGAGTAGTAGAGGAAACCACACTTTTTAAAACTAGATTGATATTCATGTTTGTATATTAAAAACATAGTAGTGAACATTATTAAAGTAATATAAAACAAGTTTCCAAATAGTTGCTTTTCATATAGGTCTAGCCACCACTATCTGACTTTATAACGTATTCTTTTACAATACTTATACAAACAAGGTTAAGAAACAAAAGTACAGGGCTTCTCCAATGAGAATGTTGGCCAACCTTATTCTGAAACTTCTATACACACTCTCTTAGCTCAATCCAATCACCATTAAGCCCACTTGTCTGAAACAATTTAGAAAAAAAAAGTAAAATGAATACAAAAAAAATGCTGGGCGAATAGAGGTTACAAGCAGAAAATAATTTAAATTAATTAAACATAATAAATGCCTCAATCAAAATATTAGAGTATTTATAATCAAATTATAATCCATTTAAAATATTCAAATTGTTCTTGCTTTTAAACCTATGCAAAGCTTGGCCAAGTAAAACATATGCCTTTGCAAACATCAATACAACCTTTAATATATATTAACCATCCCTAAACAAACATCACAACTCGACCATAACATATAGGCCATCATAAACTCACTCTCTAGGCGCACTTGAAGGCTAACCCTTTGACTATATTAGCACGGAACAACCCTTCTCTCTTCATCGTCCTGCAATCAAGTGCCCTGTTGTCTATTGCTCAATAACAACCAACTAACTCTTTGAAGTTTCAAGAGAATCAAAGAAAACTTAGTTTAAAGCTTCTTAGCTCAATATATGATCAAAACACAAAGACTATAAAACCAGGAACTCAGAACCGTAAATCTGTAGCTTATAAACCTTAAATCAACCAAAACACTAAAATTACTTATTTTAGAATGAAGATTACAGCCTAATAAGTGTTTTAGAACTTTGAATTTCACTTGGAAAAATCAGCTTCAACTTCAAAAATTCAAAAACTCTTTAGTCTCTCTTTCTTTTCTAAGTTGTTTTGTGTTTTCTCTTTTATTCTTAAGCATTTATGGTTGTACACAAAGGGCCACAGCTTAGGAAGATTCTAGGGTCTTTTAGGATAGATTAAAAGGTAAAATGTCCATTTTAACCCTTAATGAAATGGTTAAACTTCCTATAAACCCCTAAGCTCCCAATTATTCATTTCTAGGATGATTATTTGTGTCAATTAAGTCCATATCATTCTAAACTTTTTAATTCTCACTCTTCACTTAATTTTTACTCCTAATCCTTTTATTCTCATAATTTCACTCATTTTGAGTGTCATCAAAATTCAAAAATTCTCGCTCCTTGATCGAGTACAGGTCATGGCTCGATCCAATGCACTAGTCTAACTACATGGAACACTTGACTTATAATCGAGTGTACGCATGTTACAGTTCTTTCCCCCTAAAAGGAATTTTATCCTCAAAATTCAATTGAGTCTCGCCACAGTTAGTTTGTAATGGGGATCACCAATATTAGATATTGTCATCTCATATCTTCCTTTCTTAGGTTGATTCTTCTAAACCATTTCAACTATGGAAATCTTTTTATTTTGAAATACTTTCTACTCCTTAACTATGTTGTCCTTATACACATTTAGACATGCTACATGTTGCATGATTCCCTAAAGTAATATAGATAATTATCACCACAGTTATAAGAATAACTTCCAAAAATTATTACTTATGAGGTTTGACAACATCTGTAATTTTAAAGTTTTCACCATGATTTTCACTATGACCTTTACCAACAAACTAGCTTTCTTGATCCATATCTCAAAATAAGTCAACTTTAACGCTAAACCATGCAATGATATATATGATAACATTGACTATATAATACTTCAATATATTTAGCCACTAGAATATTAAATCACCTACTGTCCACAAAATTTCAATATTAACTAGTTTCTTCAAAATTCATCAAACTTAGGCTCTAAGGGAGATATCCAAACTTAAGCTTTAGTTAAAACACAAAGATAATTACTTCAGCAGTTACAATAGGGGTTATAGCCTCTGAATATAGCCAAGATTAGTACTACACCTTGACTTTACTCGATCACTACCCTATTGGTCAACTCTCCCTCATCGAGGTGCCCTATAACGATTCCTTCTTGGTGGCATCCTATAAATATAACAAAAGAATTTTCAATATTTCATCAAATTACAGTAGACGCATAGTTTAAAGGACCATTTAACAAAGCTCTGATACAAAAACTGTCACACCTCGTCTCACATAGCCCGAGATGGATATTTAAAACCAATAATTCAGCAAACCATTTAATTAAGGCCAATTATATTATATTTGGAATTACATTTGCTAAAGGAATTGAAAACAATCTCTTAAAATATTTGATATTATTCATGTAGAGTACTTAGAAAATAAGAAATTTTGCAATTTGATGTGTTTATGTATAAACTATAGTATCAAATAATTAAGTAGTAGAGGAAACCATACTTTTTAAAACTAGATTGATATTCATGTTTGTATACTAAAAACATTGTAGTGAACATCATTAAAGTAGTATAAAACAAGTTTCCAAATAGTTGCTTTACATATAGGTCAAGCCACCACTAACTGACTTTAGAACATATTCTTTTACAATACTTATACAAACAAGGTTAAGAAACAAAAGTACAAAGCTTCTCTAATGAGGATGTTGGTCAACCTTACTCTGAAACTTCTATACATACTCTCTTAGCTCAATCCACTCACTATCAAGCCCTATTGTCTAAAAAAGTTTAGAAAATAAAGTAAAATGAGTACAAAAAATACTCCGTGAATAAAGGTTACAAGCAAAAAACAATTTAACTTAATTAAACATAATAAATGCCTCAATCAAAATATTAGAGTATTTAAATCCACTTAAAACTTTCAAGTTGTTCTTGCTTTTAAACTTATGCAAAGCTTAGCCAAGTAAAATACATGCCCTTACAACAACCTTTAATATGTATTAACCATCCCTAAACAAGCATCACAACTCGGCCATAATATACATGCCATCATAAACTCACTTTCTAAGTGCACTTGAAGGCTAACCCTTTGCATACATTAGCACAGAATGGCCCTTCTTCCTTCACCATTCTGCAATCAAGTGCCCTATTGTCTATTGCACAATAGCAACCAACACAATCTCAAATGTGCATATAACACCTCAGCACATTTATACAACTCACATAGGGAGACAATACACAAAACAAATACCATTTTCATCAAATAACTAGTCAAAGCATTTCTAGCACATTTGTTATTCAACAAAGTATTCAAAATCAAAACACCTCTCACCATAATCCAAAAGATGGAAATCAAGCTAATTACAAATTCATTTAAATCATCAAATGACTAAAATAATCTTAAATCAAGTTACTAAAACAAAGCATATTATAGTAATGCGTTTAACTTGCAAACTTAAAACCATTAGAGTTTCAAAGCTTAAAACTTAAACAAGAAATTCAAGTATCAACAAGCTAAATTAAAAAAATTGCAATACACCAATTCATGTTCATGAAATAACATCAAAAAGATCATTTTATTATTGATATAAAAGAATTAAAAGGCTTAAACATCTACTCACCAAAATAGCCTACATTCACATAACCGATTCACCAAATTGCTTAGTTTATACATGCCCCTTCCTTGCCTTTTTTAGCACCTAAAACATGAAATCTTATATATAAATCATCAATATAAAAATCTTGTACTCTTCCCTAATCATGCATCCCCCAAATTATATGCAAAATATGCAATTGAACTCAACTTTACAAATTATTTTCATTAATTCTAAAAGAAGGTTGTTTTCAATCCTAACTTAGAAAAATTGCTCAGACTTGTGGAAAAGGAATTTTGAGCTTAAATTTTAATCACACTTATAATTATATGTCGACTAAATGCTGTAAAAATTTTATTTCAATTAGATAACCACAAAGAAAGTTATAGATGATGAATCACAACTCAAAGAAACCTACAAATTGAGCAATCAAATGTTTCCACTTATTAGACTAATTTAGAGACTGAATCATCTCAAGATCAAAGAGAAGTGGTTTTAGATAACTCTTTAAAGTTTCCAAATAATCAAAGAAAACTTAATTTTAAGCTTCTTAGCTCAATATGTGATCAAAACACAGAGACTACAAAACCAAGAACTTAGAACTCAAAATTTGCAGCTTATATACCCTAACTTAAATCAACCAAAACACTAAAATTACTTACCAAATCAATCATCACAGGCATTTTGAATGACTATTACAGCCTAATAAGTTTTTTAGATCTTCAAATTTCATTTGGAAAATTTAGCTTCAACTTCAAAATTTGAAAAACTCTCTCTAGTCTCTCTTTCTTTTCTAAGTTGTTTTGTGTTTTCTCCTTTATTCGTAAGCATTTATGGTTTCACACAAAGGGCCATGACTTAGGAAGATTTTAGGGTCTTTTAGGATATATTAAAAGGTAAAATGTCCATTTGACCCTTAATGAAATGATTAAACTTTCTATAAACTCTTAAGCTCCCAATTGTTCGTTAAATGACGACTATTTATGTCAATTGAGTCCATATCATCTCAAACTTTTTAATTCTCACTCTTCACTTCATTTTTATTCCTAATCCCTTTTATTCTCATAATTTCACTCATTTTGAGCGTCATCAAAATTCAAAAATTCTCGCTCCTTGATTGAGTACGGGTCATGGCTCGATCCAATGAACTAGTCTAACTATACGCAACACTTGACTTATAATCGAGGGTACTGGTGTTACACTGTTGATTCTTCAGCTCGGTTCGATTTAGCATATACCTTTTAAAAAACCAATCGGTTTTCAATTCCACCAAACCGAACCAAGTCGAACCAACTAATGCACTCCCCTAATGTCAATCATCTATTTCTAATAGATTTATAGTAGTAAAAATATTTATAGTTATAAAAATTAATATATATCTTAATTGTGCATTAAATATTTATATAATTAATATAAAAATATGGCAAAAATTATGCATAATAAATTTTTAAACAGCAAAAAATATATGAGATATTTAATAAATAAAATACTAGTGAAAGTTATAAATTGAAATTTCATAATTTTAAAGATAATACTATAGTCAATTAAGGTGCCTCATATATACAGTTACTTTTATTTTTACAAAGTAAAATACAATTTGCTAATAGCCACCGCTAAATGATAAAATATGCTCTCAACCTATGGTGATAAAAATAAAGTAACTAAAAGTTAGGTCACCCAAGAATCTCCAGTAAATTAATGTTTTATTTATTTAAAAAACTTAATTAATAAAATTATTAATTTAATAAATATTAATTGTAAGAGAGATGACTATATGTAATGATATTTTATTTATTTTATTTGACAAATGTTATAACTTTCACCAGTATTTATTTAGTAAATGACTCATATATTTTTTATAGATTAAAAAAATTTACTATATATTAACTTTTGTCATATTTTTGTGTTACTTGTATAAATATTTAATGCATAATTAAAGTATGTCATAATTTTTATGACTATATATATTTTTATAATTGTAAATCTATTAGAAATAGATAATTGACATCTTAATTATATAAAAAATATATAATTTTTAAAATTGTTAATTAGTTTACTTGAATTATTTTAGTAATTGTCTAGACTTAATTGTTAATAATTAAAATTATAAGAATCAAATATAAATTTTTTAAAATTACAGGGACTAATTTGAATATTTTTACCATCAATTTTGCAATCAGGACTCAATGTGTCTGAAATTGAGAGTGAAGGGGTACAATGTGGCAAAAATTTAGTAAAAAGGTGATGCGTTTCGCCAAATTTTTTCAAACAACCATATTTTTAGAATTTTTTTTTAAAGTTTGTAAACTGTTTATTTTTTATCCTAAAATGAAAAAAGCCATTAAAATATGAATATATCTAAAAATAATAAAATATTAGCAGATAATTTAGAATATTATGTCTTACATTTTTATTTGTTAAATGTGAAACACTTAACGATTGGATGCAATGGTTGAATTTGTAACATATATATATATATATATATATATTATAAAAAAAACCCACAAAATATGCAACACTTTCAATAACAGAAAAGAAATCTTAGATGTATGTAAGAATCTCCCACTTATGTCCCTCATGAGTAGCCTAAGTGGCAAATGTTAGAAAAATTATCAAATTAAATTAAATTCTCATGTTAAATTAATAGACAACATAACGCAATAGTAGCAGAAGTGTACTTAAATCCATGATTAATCCCTCAGAGTTACGTGGCTTGCCTTTTAGATCAGTACGTTTTCTAAGAGAATGCTTTTAGGTTCTCTCTTTGAATCCTTTCTAATGATAGGATTTAAAAAGAAGCAGAATGATAATGATACGTATGACCTAGAAACCATGACCACCTATATATAAATAACTCTCTTGTTATCTTTTAGTATTGATATTTTAGCCCATCATTAAAATATAAATTACCATATAGTCTCTACACATTAAAGGCCCACACCTTTTATATACATTATAGCCCAAATTGTTCAAACCCCAGCAATTACTTTTAAATGGGCTCATCATATATAATAGTCTGCAATGATAATCATTCAAATATAAGTCCAATGTTGGATTAAAGATCCAACAATCTCCCAATTGGGCTATATGTGTAACATTATAATCATGTATTACAAAAATAACCATATGAGCTCAACTTTACTGTCATTACCAAAATATATCCATAACTAATCCGATCGATCAATCTTACTAACATAGGATCAAAGCGACCTTTGTTACATTTATCATAACTTGACTCATCAATGGTTGCATATGTTGATATAACTGAATGACATGGGTCATAGTATGGATGTGCAGTACGAAAAATGTAATGTGATCTTAATATGCCTATTTCCAACTGGTCCACCTTAAATTTTAATGAGATCAAATCATACTGAAATTAGAGTGTGAATAAACCGAAAACTTTATTTTTGCAGAAAATAACTGAAATAACCAAAATCCTTAAACTAAAATAATTGAAAAATGTTTATACCAAAAAAAGCATCAAAATTACAAACTCCGACTAAAACTGAATATCCTTAAATGACATGACACCCATATGAGCAGTGTGCTCATGGAACACTTTGGGTGGCACTCTCTTAGTAAGTGGATCTGTAATCATGGAGTTTTTCCCAATGTGCTCTATAGATAACTATTCACTCTGAATTCTTTCTTTAACAACAAGGAACTTGATATATATATATATATATATAACATGACACCCATATGAGCAATGTGCTCATGGAACACTTTGAGTGGCACTCTCTTAGTAAGTGGACCTGCAATCATGGAGTTTTTCCCGATGTGCTCTATAGACAACTATCCACTCTGAATTCTTTCTTTAACAACAAGGAACTTGATATATATATATAT
>CATIWK010096330.1:0-12563 GCA_949634005.1 Mallotus japonicus
GTAGTTGATGCCTTTGTATGTGCATAGGCTAAATAGTTGTTTTATTTGTGTTGCTTCTAATTGTCATTTTTGTTTTCTGAAGTAGTTAACATATGGATTTATGCAGCCGAGAATATGTACTATTGCACGAGAATTCTGCAGCCTGAGGAGCATCAATTCACATCTTCACCATGGAGGATTTTTAGGAACTTTTTGATTGTATACAATGTTGTCTTTCTGATGATTAATACGCCTTGTCCTATAATGTTCATTTTGCTTTAATGGGATTGAAGAAATATTGTATCAAATTCAATTACCATTTTTTTTTTCGAGTTTCCTGGTGCTGCTGCTGTTTTCAATTGATATGTTTGTGGAACACTTGCCTATAGCTAAAGATTTTCTGAATTTGATGGCGGCTAGCAAGGATTAATTCAAAAATATTTATTGAAGTACCTTTGAGATGATGTAACCATTAAACTATGGCTCTCTTTCCATTAGGTTCTGCACATGGGATGTGCATTCGGTCGGTTTTGGGCTATTTTTTGATTGAATCAAATTAAATCAGAACCGAACTGAATCAATCTAAAAAATTAAATTGAACTGAATCGAATTAATCGGAATAAACCGAATTTTTATAACTATAAATTATTTTTAATTTTGTATTATATTATTAAATCATTTAAAAATAAAAAAAATAAAAAAACATATAAAATTTCTATTAATTCAGTTAACCAATTTTTTGAGTACAAAAACCAAATTAAATCGAACCAAAAATTCAGTTCGGTTCAATTCAAAAATTAAAAATACTAACTAACCAAATCGAATTGAACTAAATTAGATCGGTTCAATTTTCGGTTCAATTTGATCGGAAGGGGTGCACACCCCTAGTTACCACATGCTACCCTTGATTGGCAATAACACAATATACATAGATACATGGAAAATTAATGAGAGAGGTTGTGATTTGTGAAGGCAATTTGAATTAATTTTTGTTCGTATCAATGTCAACAACAATTGTTGGACGGACTCCGCTCAATTCTAAATCGACAGGACGGTTGGAAAAAGTAACTTTAGATTTAGCGCATATTTAATTGAAAAATATTTTCTTTTTCTTTTCGTTTAAATTCATAAATAAATTTATATTAATATAGTTGAAGTATATGTTTCTTAATATATTATTCAACTAGTATCAAACAATTAATATTATTTTTATAAAATTAAAGGAGGTATTAAAAAATTAGTACATTTAATTATCCTTGTTTTTAAAAAATAACTTATAAATTAATGTTGCATTCTATGGTTATTTTGTTTTCAACAAAATAAAGCTTACTTTCTCAATAAAGGGCTGTTAGATGATGAAAAGTAATTTCATCATTTGGTAATGAAGGCAAAGCAAAATTAAAATCTTTCAAAAATAGATTAATCATAGAATCTCCCTAAATCAAGATGGATAAACAAAACGTAAAATCATAAATTTGAAATGGAAAAAAAATATTATTTTAGAAAAGGAGTTATTGATATGCTTTGGCATACGGTCAAATTCAGTGGTGGGTAGATTATTTAGCCACATACGTACCAAACAATTTTGTTTTGATAAAATGTTAGTGCCAGAGGGGCATGTATAACGTGAAGGGAAGAAAGATGACAAAAACATATTATAATATCGTGAGAGTAATGATAGATATAGCGGCCCCTATTTTTTTATTGATTTATTTTATTGACAAAATTATCAGGGCAATTTCTTTTGTATTGGTTTTTTTTGGTAAAAGTACTTTTCCTCTTTTTTTTTTTTTTATTTACCACTTTTGGAGTGGGCCTGCGCTAGAAATCATTTCTCTTAATATCATATATATATTTTTTATAATTTATTTTTTTATGGTAAAAAAATCCAACAGGATAACAAAAAATCACAAAAATCCCACAAAGCAACTAAGATATATTTTCCTTTATATATATATAGTAATATACATTAATTATTATAGATTTTCCTACTAAAATATGTTGAATTTTACTCCAAAATGTACATCCATTGTAGATTCTTTTATTACCATTTTAATTCCTGATGTACAGACACGGTTGTGAAATTGGTAGTTTTTTTCTTTTATCAGCAACAGGCGCACACCCTTTCGCCAAAAACCAACAGCCACCTCCGTAGTTACTCCACCTGTATATAAATTCTCACCATTTACATTGATAAGAACACACTCACACACACATCAGATTTCCATCCATTTGCACATGAAAATGAAACATTTCAAAGCCATTGACAACAATGTAGACATGTTCAGCAGGCTAACGCACTCTCTTCTTGTTCTTATCGTAAGTTACTTGCCCTTCAAAGAAGCAGCAAGAACCTGCATTTTGTCCAAGCAATGGCTTCATGTTTGGCGTGAAACGACAAACATTGAGTTCGACGAGAACTTTTTTGTGAAACCTGAAGAAACCAAAGAAAATCAGATGATTCAAAGAAATGGTTTCGTTGATTTCGTGAGGCAGTTCATTGCAAACTACCCTCAAAAGGGTACCATTCGAAGATTTGCATTGGCATGTTCAAGGCCTCATGATTTCATTCCTGACATGAAAAACTTTGTCATTTTTGCGGTTTTGCATAATGTGAGAGAGTTAGAACTAGACTTCTCTAATCCTAGCCTTGGTGCTCATCAACCAGCAGTGTTTGAGTTACCATTGCAGGTTTATCAACATAAGGGTCTTGTGTCATTAAAGTTGTTCTCATGTCTTTTTGACGTCTCTAAGTTCACTGGTTTTACTATCCTCAAGAGTGTTTGTTTCGGTTGGATGGGTATAAGTGTCGTTTCAGTCAAGTGTTTGTTGGTTAATTGTCCTTTGATAGAGAGTTTGAGTCTAAAGAATTGTTGGAATTTAGAGCACTTCGAGATTTCTTTACCAAACTTGAGGCTAAAGAATTTGGTTCTTGATAAGTGCAATTTTATTCAAGATCTGATTTGGATTGAAGGACCCAAATTAGAGTTCTTGAAATATTCAGGAAGAATAGGCCATCTTCACATGAATCAACGTTGTATGGTAGAGGCTGATCTTGATTTTGGATTGGAGACTGAATTTGATGAACTTGGCTCTCTTGTTAGTGATTTCTTACAAGAAATTTACACTGTTAAGGTTTTGACTGCGTGCAGTGTCTTTCTTCAGGTATATGATTCATATAATCTACTATATATCATATTCATTTGTGTATATTCCTTCATTTTTGCGCATGCGCACACACACGCATAATTCAGATATATGCGATGACTTTGATTATAATTTTATACATTTATTTGTCGCATTCATTTAATAAATTAAATTTAGTTTTTTTGGTCAACTTTTTCCTACAATCTAATAATTAATAGTCGTTATATTTATATTTATAATTTTTCATTGCACGTGCAGTAAAGAGCGTATAATCATAATACACGTGTTGATTTATTTATCGTGATCTTATACATGCATACTTCGTAGTAATTTAGTAAGAAAATCTTGTTGAATTTTTATCATATATAATCTAGAACTTTATTCAATACTATCTACATTCATATCTAGTGTACACATTGCTTGAACACTTATATATATATAATCTGCACATAGATTTAGATGTTTGTGATATTGTGCTTGTTTATTAGTACAGTCATTGTAAAATTATTTAAAATGTCAAATTTATGATCAATGCTACACTATACAAGTTAGGGAGAGAGCGAACGAGCGACAAAGTATCTTCTACCCTTACCAAATATAGCAATATCTGACATAAAACTTTGAATTTCCAGCCTGCATTTCCGACCAATAGAAGGAAATGAATAAGACCGACCTCACCAAAATAAAAATGCAAAATTTATGCTATCTTTACTTGCACTGTTGCACACATAGTTTAAGCTCAGCAAATGCATAATGTAGGACTGCCGTGACAATTCTAGTTTCATTAAATGGTTAATTGATGAAGTTTGGAACTAAAAGCATTATATATATAAATGTTGTGGTGGTCATTGCAGATTGTTCCTCAAGGAGACGAGCCATTTGGTATGGAATCCCCCTTAAATGTGCACCATCTGATCTTGAAAACTGCCATGCATTTCAACGAATATTTTGGCATCAGATTCATGCTTCAAAGCTGTCCACAACTTGAGATCCTTACTTTTGACATTGGCCCTGCAAAAATTTTCCCTGTAAGTACTTGAAAATGCAAACTATATTCATATTTCGATCCGGGTATTTTCATATTCATATCCTCTACTTACTTGTGTTATGGTTTAATTGTTGCAGGACTATGAACCTCCCTTTGCATTTAATCCTCATGAATTTTGGGCAAAGGATTTAGTTATTCAAAGGTGCATAGACAGGAAGCTTAAGGTGGTAAATGTGAAAGGATTTAAAGGAACATTGAGTGAAATTTATGTGTTGAGATATATAATATTCTTTGGTCGCCAACTTAGGGAACTCAATGTCTATATATCTAATGAAGAAGGTACTGCTAATGGAGAAAATAGAGACACTTACAAGGCAAAAGTTGAGCTCCTTTTGAAGATCAGCAAGCCTCATCCCCAACTACATGTATCAATCTTCATGTGACTTCATTTTTATTTGTATAATCTATAATGATTCTTCATGGTAATTCTTTCATGAAAATGTTTTCTTCTTCAAGTTGTTCCACAAAAAAATGTACTTTGTATACCTTAAATTCTCTTTATTGAATGTAAACTCCTAGTTAATTTAATTAGTGTTTGTTTTACATTAGCAAATTTTGCTTTTGAGGTGTGACTTGAATCTCAAAGTATATATTAGAAATGCAATCTTTATTATATTTGGCAGAAATTTGATTGCTCATTGCTGGTGAGTCCTGGTCTAGTTGCTAAAATGATACCTAGGAATCGAGGTTGGAGTCCCCTATCCCTCCAATTGTATATTGGCCAAAAAAAATATTTAATTGCTCATTTATTATTTTATTTTACATACTTATTTGACGAAAAGAATTAGAGTTACTCATAACGGATCGTAAAAAGAATTAAATCTTATGTCTCTTTTATTTATTTATTTATTTATTTTTTAATGCTTGCAAGTTAGAATGTTTTACGTAGTATATTCGCTGGCAATGAAGATTATAGTTGCTATTGTGAAAAATTCTGAATTCACGCAAAATGAGAGCATCTTTTTCTTTTTGGTCTTAAGAATGACTGCAACTTTTTTTTTTTGAGGGAAGAATGACAGCAAATTAGTTATTTAAAAAGTAACCAAATCTATACTTAAAACATTATCATATATCATCAGAATCTTATACTATAATCTGGAATAGTTGAAGGAATGTTTTAGCCTATGTAGGCCTAAGCTAGCTGTTGTTTGGAGATAGGACAGGACAGGCATGATGCATCTAATAACATTTTTTAAGCGCTGACAGTATATATATATTGAGCTATGTCCCAAGTGCCTGATAGAATAAATGTAGATGGACAAATCTTTCTTGCATAAATGCATCAAGAACCTAGCAGACTGAACATTTTGTAGGTATCTTTTCCTTATCTTTACCAGAAAAGAGATGAAGAATATAAATAAAACTTTTATAATTCACATCTTTTTCTTCTTTTGAATCAAGAAACTTCCTGCTACAGTTCATGTTACTTGCACTTGTAGTGTAAAGTTAAAGTTAAAAAAAAAAAAAAAGAATAAAAAGGGGCCTCTGGAATCAATCTGCTGAGATTGAATTCTTCTTCTTTCTTGTTCTTTTCTGTTCTTTTTTTTTTTTTTTTTTAAATTTCTTTTCTTCTCTTTTGGGATATGTACAGAAGATCAACAAGGTAAAGTGTAGACTCTAGAAGTCAATTATAGGTTCTCCAATTGTCAAATTTCTCTCTAAACTCCAAGGCAAGTTAAAGAGCTTTGCCATTATAAATTTGAAGATCTTGTTCACATTTATGTTATGTTTAGCACTTGAAAAGAATAGGGTTGCCTTCATTGCTTTTGCATATGCCCTTGCCTGTATAAATTCACACACACATCCACAATAAATTAAATTCCACAAAATATAACCTTATGTATACATCAAATTATTAAATAATTATCACAAATTTATTAATTTAGATATATCAATCGTCTAACATCAAAATATAACACGCTCAAAATATATCTAAATTATAGAAAATTCTTGCCTACACTGGACGCATTATACCTAATGGTGGCGGTCCGGAAAATTATAAATCATAATTAAGCAATTTATTTCTTTCAAATATTAGAAATTTATTTACATGTAAATAAAGCATGTATTAATATTTATATAGTAATTTTAAAAGAAATTAAAGTGGCCCATTTGCTTATCTTTAAACGCGGTGAGAAGGAAGCAAATGCCACAAACGTCAATTTTTTAAACCAAATGAATTGACAAAAGAAAGACTAACATTAAAGGAGAATGAAAAGACTCTAAAACAAGCGTCTCCTCTGAGTCACTCCAAAGACATTCTTCATCTTCAGATGCCCATCCAAAAAGGGTATGTCACATTCATGAAAAGCATTAATTTTTTTTTTTGAGAATATGAAAAATATTAATTAAGTACTATGTCCATCATCTTATTAAAATTTCTGTTATGCAGACCTTGATTAATTAATTAATGATCATTTGAGATGTTCTTCCTTTTCTTTAGAATCATTCAATTTGTCATTTTCAAAAACAAAGTATAATTAATTATAAATATTTTTCTCGATTATACTCAGTCCGTGCAAAATATAAAATTTCTATATTTTAAATTAATACTAATTGAATCATGATGAACTCATATTAAAATTTGATTATTACCTGAGTAATGATTGTCCATTGCAAATTTGGAGGAAGTAGAACAAAATCATCAAATTTAGTCCCTATTAGTATGGGAATTGCAGTCTACAAATAAACCCAGAAAAAAGAAAGTAAGATAAAAGTAAGAGACACCCAGCAACATCATTTGCATTAATTAAAACATAGTGGTCCATATTTCACTTTACTAATGCAACTAAATCATACCATTAAATCAAAAGTAACAAAGCAATATGCAGAAACTAAGATTTTTTTTTTTAAAAAACAAAAACATCAATTTTATGGATCCACTTGACTATTCAAATGGATTTTTGGTGATATCATTTAGTGAAAAAGGGGTCATCCATTAAAAACCAGCACTAAATTTTCATGGCCCAGCAATTGATTTTGACATCTGTGTACCCTATGCAAACTGAACATAGCTTTATATTTTATTATTTAGATGTTAATTATTGCTATATAATAATAATAATAATGGGGACATTCAAGGTCACACCAAAAGCTGCTATATCTCTTTTAATGTGTGATGAATTTGAGCTAGCTGATCATATGTCATAGAGAAAATACAACCAATTTGGTACAAGAAAGGGACTGCTAATTAGGTACCTGGTTCCATTTCCTTGCTTGTCCATACCATTCAACAACACTGCAAAGCCAACATAAATCTTGCATTAATGTTCTGTATATCCATTAAAATCACAGTTAATTAACTGTTGATTAAGTTAATTACCTGTTGAGAGTACACCTACTAGTCAGATCAAACATGAACAAAATTGCTACTGCATCTTTACAGGCTATAGGAACATGATCAAGTGACCTGCTATCACCTACATTCAGATTAATATAATTACAACAACATTATAATCTAAACTCAGCTGATTAAAAAACCATTTAAACTTGGTTAGTTCATGAGTTAATTTAACATACCTCCTACATCCCATATGCTAAATGTAATCCTTGCACCTTGAACTAATAATGTTTTGTCCATTAAATTTAATCCTGACATCTCCAAGCATTTTTTTTCTTGCTCATCCCCTACATACTTGATCTTCATACATTTCCCAAAAAAAAAAAAAAAAGAAAGAAAAATTAATTTATTAGGTAATTAATACACAATTTGGTTCAAGCATATATAGTAAACCAAAAAAGAAAAAAAAAAACAAAAAAGAATTTTCCAGGGAAACAAACAAGTGATATGACATGATCATGCTTACCACAAAGCTTGTTTTTCCAATCTGACAATCACCCAACAGACTAATTTTCAAAGGGACTAAATCAGAGTCTGAGTTGTACCCATTAAAACTCGCAGAGTTATAATCATCGATTGACGCCACCTCGCCAGCTTGAATCACCTCCGACTGCGGCGGTGGAGAAGGAGGTCTAGAAGTAAGCCGGCGGTACCTAGAAGGCCTACCTATGGAACAAGAAAGAATCCTGTCCCAAATAAACTGAAAAAACTGCCTAACAACTGACACACGTTCAAGTACACTCCACTTGATATTTACATGAACGTTAAGCTTTCTAGCAATCTGGGTCATTTTCTCATGAACTACGATCACCTTGGCCATGAAAATTGAAGATGAAAAGATGAAATTTTTGCTTCAAGCTTTATCATAGTAATTGATACTGTGTTTGTGTTTGTATTTGTGTTGCCTTTTCTTTGTTTTTATTTTCTTTCTTTCTTTGATTCTTAAACTGTGGCCTATAAAAGAAGCTGGTGGACGGTTGACCGGTATTTTTATCTATGCCTAAACGGTCCAACCTGCCGGCTACTTTGGGTCTAACGCACTGCAGAGCCTTAGGGTCAATTTTGGGGTCCGAGACCCTGTGTCTATGGCACCGAGCTCTAAAAAAAGGTGGGTGAGAAGGGTGTTTTGGTCTTTTCGCGCGATAAGGGTATTTTGGTCAGTATTTGTGAAAAGGGTATTTTGGAGAAAATGTATTATGTGTTGAAGGTATAAAACTAGGTTAGTTTTTGTCTACATGTACAGAGCACAAGCATCTTGCGATGTGTTTTTGTGGAGGTTTGAGGTATATTGGTGTTTAGTGTAACAATCAACATTAGAAAATTGTTAAACACCAAATTTGTATTTTTTTTATATAGATGGTGTCCAATAGTTACAAAATTTTCGACTAATTGGAATTGAATTTGATAAATATTATAAAAAAGGTAATATATAAAATTTAAATTATTAAACAAATCTTGAGTTTAAATTTTGTAAGTGAAAAAATAGGTGTTTCATTAACAAAATTTACTCAATTTGATTCAAATTGATTAGCATTCTTATGATTATCAAATAATAGAATTAATATATCAAAAAACAAAATTGAATCAATAATCATTGCAATCACTAGGTAGAATTATATTTGCTTAAGTGATATTTTGAATTCAAGTTATAGTCCACATAATTTTATTAAATTAGTTGTTGGAAGATTTTTATTGTTCTTGTGACTTTACTTAAATTGAATCAAATTAATAAAAATATAATGGTTTCTAATTACTATGGACTCCGATAAAAAATAATTTTTTGTGAAAAAAATAAAAAATTAAATTTGATGTGTAATAATTCACTATTTTAGGATATACTAAAATGAAATTATTATTATTTTTAAAGGTAAGAGAAGAATGTTGGTTCTTGATTTTTCTTTTTAAACTATAGACTAGAGTTAATTAGTGATTTGTATGTTAGATAAAAGGAAATAAAATAGAGTTTTAATTTATACAAATAAAAAAAAATTGTGAGTATGAGTAGATAAGTTGAGAGTTTTATTATTACTTATGCATGCCTTTCGAATGTGTACTCAATTCCTTCGATTTTCATTTAAAAGTTGCATTATTTTAGGAGTTTAATATTTTCTTCAGCGGTTTTCCTCTTGCTTTTTTCAAAATTTACAAAAGAGACTGTAATTAATTTGATACTAAAATTCTTTTACTTTAGTTTAAGTTATTAGATGGATCTTTTAAATTTGAAAACATTATTTTATCTATCACAATTTAAAGCTTAAACAATGATTTTGTAGAATTTTAAATTGATTATT
Organism: Mallotus japonicus; assembly: GCA_949634005.1. NCBI lineage: Eukaryota > Viridiplantae > Streptophyta > Magnoliopsida > Malpighiales > Euphorbiaceae > Mallotus > Mallotus japonicus. Next base: position 9,806 of record CATIWK010096330.1, read on the forward strand.
AACGTAGTTCAAATATATATATATATGTTTAAAATTATATATTTAAATGCATGCAAAAAAGAAAAAATTCTACTGATCATTACTTCATCAGATTGATTAATGACAATTGCAAGAATAAAAATTCTGAATTTTTAGTTGTGGGATCAAACTTCACATTGGTCATCAATGATGAATTAATCTTGGAACCCAAAAAAAATGACAAATCCATAATAATGGATTAATGAGTAATCTTTAATAATGTATTAATGAATGCAAATGATGCTTACCAAAAAAAGAATGCAAATGATGACTCAAGCTTAACATTTCAACCAACATTATCTTATCTCATGAGCAAGATAATTTTGCAATTGACCTATGTAAGGTTCCTTTTTTTTTTTTTTCTATAATTAATAATTTGCAAACCTGAAAAAAAATAGCAATTAAAAAAGGGTAAGAACAATGGAATTACAACATGATGAATGGCTTACACATTTGCAAAATGTTGAAATTGGATTGGTGGATCTAGATCAAGGAACTTTCAGCCTTTTGGGAATAAAGCTAAAGCTGCACATATCTAATTGATCACCTCACTCACCATAAAAAAAAATTGTATGCCTTTCCCTTTAAAAAACAGTAATAAAACCATAACCATAAAAGGAATTTTAATATCTTTGTAATAAAACCATAACCATAAAAGGAATTTTTTTTAAAAAAAAAAGAGTAATTCAAATTTTACATTTCAGGATTTTTTTTACTACTTTTTTACTGATAAAATATTTTTTATTTAATTCATATATTACATTATAATTTATTTTTAAGATTGAGGGATTTTCTATTTTTTGAGCAGAATCTAAACTGAAACTGCAAAGTTAAAAAATATTTTTAATTCTTGAATTTTTTAAATTTCTAATTTTTTTTATTTAATTAGAAAATTAATTTATTATATTACATAAAAATCTAACTATGATATTCGAATTGAACAAAGCTTAGATGATTTTTTTCCACATTTATCTTTAGTGTTAATAAGAGAAATTTGGTATTACTGTTCACATTTATATTTAAATTTTTTTTTCTTTTTTTCTTCTTCTTCTTTTCTCCGCCATTGTTACTGTTACTCTTCTATTTGGTGTCTTTCTTAGGTAATTTTTGACTTTTTTTTTTGTCAAAAATAGTAAATCTTTTTATTTTTTATGCTTGTAATATATAGTTATGGTGGATTTGAATATAAAACTCAAATCTTTATGAATATTTTCCTACTTTTTATGTTAGTATTTTGGTGAGGAAAATTTTCCAATTTTGATGCTTTGATCTTTCAATTGGAGCTATCAAAATGGTAGATTAGGGTGATAATAAGATGACAATTTGAAAAATATAGTCAATTATACTTCGATTTGACTTCTTCAGTACATTTGAGACATAAATGGTACAAATTACCAATGAAGATTTCTTCTTATTTTTATCAAAAAGAATTCATATACTATGTGCTTATTTATATTTTATTTTTTTAATATAATTTGATCTTTCTACTAATTGTACTCTCGTGTAATATTTTAACGAAAAAAAATTTTTAAGTTTGATTCTCTTTATTTTCCAATATGAATAAATTTTTTTTATTATTTTATGAAAGGTGTGATACCATACTTGGTTGGTTATAGTGGAGCCGAATCTTGTTCTTCAATCAACCTAGATGCAAATCATTTCCCTATATTATATGTTATCATTACAGCAGCTTATAGAGGTATTTTAAAAAAAATATAATAATAATAATAATAATAATAAAAGAGTACCTACCAGATGTGCCCATTGGTAACTAATTTTTTTTTAAAATGAAGTGATTAAAAAAATCTAACCATATAAATAATTTAAATTTATCTTGTTAAAGTAAATATAATTTAATTATATAAACAAATAACAAAAGAGTTTAGTATTTGCATTTTAAAATAATTAATTTTTTGAATTGCTTAGTAATTTTCAATTCCAAACATATCCTTTTATTTATTTATATATTTTTATTACAACGTAGTTGATAAGCACGAAGTTGAGGTGATAAAGCTGTTGTTTCATTTATCCTAAGCCTTTTGACAAATTCTATGTTTCTCAAAGAGTGGAGTCTGTATTCAATTGCAAAACTCCAACCACAAGCTACCACACAATTTAACATATTATATTGGCTTCTTCTAAAGTCTCTATATATATTATTTATTTTTAGTATGCCGACAATAAGATGTTTTTGTGTGTTGTTTAATATATAATTTTTCATCTATTACTTTCCCATAGCTGTCCAATTACTCGTAGACAAGAAAATTAATGTAGTTTACAAATATTCATACTTTCAAGTGGCTTCGAAAAAAAATATATATTTTGTTAATATTTTTTCAAGAATCTCAAAAGCATAAACAGTCTCAAGATGAGCTATGAAATAATAATAATTCTTTGTTAAATCACCAAATTTATTAAGATGGTATATGAGTTTGCTTTTTAACATATAAAAAAATAAATTTTCACACACACATATATATATATATAAAATCGTTTAAGCTTATATATTAAAATTTATTTAATAGATGAGTTGAGATTTGTTGAATTTAAATTATACAAAGTTCAACCGTAAAACTAATGTATTAATGGACTAACTTGTAATTTTAATGTATTAATACTTTGATATAAGATATATAGTATATAAATATAAATTTTTATTTATAATAAATGAAAAATATTTTTAAAAATATATTATTGGAATAAAATCATAATTTTTATTAAATATATTAGAACGTATTTG
>CATIWK010096346.1:0-21866 GCA_949634005.1 Mallotus japonicus
AGCAGCCCACTAAGTTGGCAACCTTTCAATTGAAACCACTAACAAAATCTCCATCTTGGTAAAGTATTAAAGAGCTACTAATTGAAGGTATGGTCAAATACCATTTCCTGCAATGTTTAAGAAGCATAATTCTTTTGATTAAATTAGTTTTTGGGAATTCTTTTATGAGTTTTTAGAACCAATTCCCAATTGGAATTCAAGAATTTTGATCAGCAGCATAACCAGCATTGAGCTCATTACAACAGCCAATATTTTTAAGCGCAGGCTCAGTAATCAAATGATTAAGAAGGGTAAGGTTAAAAATCCCCAAGAACAAAGAAAACATCAATGACTCCGATTTAAACAAGACGGTGAGCCAAGTGACGGCCGAGAGTGGAGTCAGGGGAGGTGATGATGAAAGACGGATGTGCAGAATTCTGGAGGGTACAAATGGTACCATTCGTATGTGAGCACAAGTTGGTTGTGGGTGTCTTCAAGGTGTCAATAGATCCAATATTTGTGTCCATAACGAAGATAAAATGGCAGAGACAGGTGTAGAGAATAGAGATGATAAGAGAAAGCTTTTCATTTTTTTTGTTTGTGTTGTGTGTGAAGAATGGATGAGAAATGGGAAGAATTTACAAGTGGAATGCGATAGTTCTGGTTTGAGAGCAGAGGTAAGAGAGGAAATAGCCATTCCTAAACCCTAATGTAGAGAGGATATGACACATCAACAATTTTTTTATCTCACTCTCACATTCCGAGTTTGTTTGCATGTAGGCTGCTAGCAAAGCAGCTAGGTGTTTAAAATATACAAAAAATACAAGTTTAAGTGTCTGTAAGGTCATTTATAAAGTTCAGGTGGCTAAAAGGATTTTCACTACAAGTTCAAGGGGTTAAGCATGAGTTTGACCCTAGTTTTTTTATAAATAACTTGATCTCCTGTCAAAGGGTTTTGTACCCTTTGTAGTGTAGTTTATTAGCCAAGGCCTGCAGAAGTTTTCCCTTATCAATCCATTTGCCACTCTCTTAAAGGATTACTTTACTTGCAAAGTCTTTCGTTTTTGTCGGGGTTTGCTGGACTGCTCAAGTTTTGTTTGTTTCTTGTTGCTATAGGTCCCAAGTACACCCTCTAAAGGATTCCATCATTAGATTATTGGTGACCGAATATTTTTTTGGGCGACAATGGAAGCGTGATTGGCATAATGACGCGCACATTAAAGAGCGTCGATAATTGGCAACGCAACGAAGCAACCTTAAAGTTAATGATAAGAGTACGAATTAAAAGTAGCACAGTAATTTATAGAAGCGCTTTTTTTATTACCGTACATTAGGCTATCTCCAACCCAAAATATAAATTTGGTGTAAGTTTTGCACCAAATTTGTGTATGTACAGTAATTTCATCTCCAACCCATAACATCAATTTTTACACTAAAAAGAATATTCTCTATATATTCTTTTATATCTCTTATTATTTATTACTTTTGTACTTTTTATTATCTTTACAAATAACACCCATACTTTTTATCCGATACATATTCATCCAATTTAAATATTTTTAATATTTATTTATAAATATTATATAATTAAATATATATTCATTTTAATCAAAATTTAGTTTAATAATGAATTATCTTAATTCAAATTTTATATAAGTGCAACTAAAATTTAGTAAAAACAATAGTCAAATAAATATTAGGATGTAATATTTAATAATATAAAATATCACAATTTGTTTAATTAAAACACATAAAACATTACAATTAAATAAAATAAAACATTACAATTCATTCATTACTGTGAATAACTATATTGCCCCCACAAATGAAATTGGTCTAAAATATTAGAAATCTAAAAGTATAGAACTATTATGTAATTAAAAAAAAAGGAATAGTATTTACTGCTATGAACAATGCCTGACAAATTTACTAGAACACTGTTAAAAAACACAAATTTGCGTTGCAGATTAGCACGTGGTTGGAGCTCTTTTTTACACCAAAACATCAATTTTGGCGTGTGGGTAGAGAAACCCTTATAATTTACCGACGCAATTACAAATTAAGCATCCTTTTTAGCGACAACAAATAAAACACAATTTCAATTTAATCATTTTTGCGGCCGACATTTGTCGCTAGATAATCTGAGATAAATAAAAATTGTGAAAAATGTCCATCTCTAGCAACAGTTTTTTTACATTGCTGCTGAACCAAATACCTATAAGACAGGAAGATGCAAGAAAACAAGACAAGGGACTATAAATAAAGACAGCCCAGGCAAACATGAGAAAAAAGTAGGAAAGAACTGAGAAGAGAACAAAGAATAAGCAATCTAGTGATCACTGAAGTTTAGCCATTGATCGACTATAGTAAGGATCTTGATGCGTAGTATGGCAGTGCTACATTGCCTATCTCAGTAAACAACATGTAAAATCGGGGCATTGAAATTTACAACCTAAAAAGCATCTGCCTAAATATCTAGTGCCTCGATCATTGGCAAAAAGCTGATACACTGATTTCTAAAAATTGTCGTAGCTAAAAATATGGTACAGCCAACCCATTGAAGCAGTTACTATAAATCTTCCTGTTTGAGAGTGTTCTCCTTGAAGCTTTTCGTCAACCATATAGCAGTTTCCCTCGGGGAAACCTTGCCAGGCCCGAAAGGCTTTAGTAGCACATTAAGCTCTTCATACCTTTCCTCTTGCAGTAGTCTTGCACTAAACTCGAGCAGCCCTTCCAGAGCTTCAGCACGCTGCTGAAATGATGAGGTGTCAAACCTACGACACCTTGTGTCTGATGAGTTACGACTTGATGCCCCAGCAGTGGCATTTTGATTAGAGGAGTTGCTTCCTGCTTCTTCATCAACCTGAAACATGCTACGCTGAATTCCTTGCCATGCATCAGTGAATTTGGGTTGAGTGGAGGTTCTGTCGCAAATCTGAACTGTGCATTTGTCCTTTGTGATCGAACAGTCAACATTATATGGAGAGCCACATGATCCTTGAGCTGACGTTGATGAAATTTTACCAATGGGAAAGAATGCTTCTTCGTATGAAGCTAACGGGAACTCAGCTATCTTATCAATTCGAGGAGCATTGACAGAGACATCTGGAGATTTTATATCCTGAAGGATGCCAATATTTGTAGGTCTTGCTGGCAGTGGGAAAGATGCTCTGCGATTAGTAGAGACTGATTTTTTTGTCGTAGTGCGTGCAACAGGAAACTGAAATAGACAAGAAAATTAAACATCAGATCATGACTGGTAGTCTAGCAGTAACAAGGAAAAGTTGCTACATAACTCTCAATGTGCATCTGCACAAGTGTGTAAGAACAGATGTGTATTTAAGCGAGAGCAAGGAATTCCTAAGGTCTTACAGATTCATGTTTCTTCATAGGCTCTGTTCGTATCTTAGGAGTTGCAGAAGCTTTTAAGGGTGCATGCTTTAAAGTCCGAGAAATGCTTGAAGGTTTCGAAGCAGTAATTGGTCTACAAATAACTGTTCCATCATTACTACTTCCAATAGATAATTCTGATAACCTACGATGTATTCCTTTGGAAAAACACAAGGAGTCCTGGTCTGCTTCAGATACATTTGGGTTTAGTGCCCTATCATTACTGAATGAATGTCGCTTCTTTCTGCTGGAGTTAACATCAGTAAATCGTGTTTTCTTTATGTAGGTGGACTCAGGCCACTGGACAGGTAAGGAATTGCGTCTAAGGCTATTGATCTTAAGATGAACCTTGAGGACATAAGGTTGAAGATGTGGGTGCCTGAGCAGCTCGGCAGCCTACCTCAATGGATATTCAAATAGAGGAAAAGCACATCAATTTACTAGCACAAGCTCATAAATAAATAAGTTATTACATGCACGAAAAAATTGCAGATACAGCCTACAGTCATGTACTTGTATGAAGGATTTTCATAGAGAGATTACACATACATTTGGCCTAAGTTCTGGATTCTTTCGCAGCATGCTTTTGACGAGACCTCGGCTGGAAAAATAAACGGGAACAGGATAAGACTAACAAACAGGGTAAGACTAACAACATTCACTAAAAATCCATCATCCATAGAAATAAATTGCTATAGAGATAACAAAATGAAAGGGATACGGAACGCACAAGGCACCAGAATATTTAGTTGGAAGTGGAGCGACTATTGACTTGTTTATTTTGTTAATCAGCGCTTGCATATCCTGCTCAGAAGCCAGCAAGTAAATAATAAAATACAGCAGATACAGAATCAAAATTAGAAAAAGAACACTAGAGAAACAGTTGGTGACAGCTCAAATAAAAATAGTGAGATGCAGAAAAGCCTCCAATCATTGATCATGCAGAACAAATCAAATAACTATTTCAACGGAAAAAGAGGAGAAATATGATTTGGACAGAAATGACAATTTCAGCTTGAACCTAACTTCATAATATCCTTAAACAGTTACCGATCTAAAGCTTATTTATGTGTTCAATTGGTTTAGTTAAGCAATGCTCCTAGCTTAGCAGATATGCAACATAAGACGTAAGTGCATATGCAAAAATTTGATGAGTTACAAATTACAGAATAGAAGCTGACCAAGCAGATGCAAGGACATTTAGTAATGATAGGTAGAAAGACAGTGTTTAGTACTGATGAAACAAAGGAAAAAACAAACTCTTCCTCCATAACAAAACAACTTCACTTGCCACCTTTTTTTTTTGGTTTAAATTTCACTAAGGTGTATGCTAACCAAACTTAATGGTAAGGGATCAGAAGAGCGTAATTACTCACATAAATATGAGATATGTTGCATGATTGTCAAAGATATATGTCTAATGATGCTTGCTATTACTTGAAGCAGCAGTTCTAACTCCATTTTTGTAAATGCATGACAAAGGGTAGAATATAAGTCTTTGATCTACAAGCTACAAAATCAAGGCCCATAAAACTCACAAATGCTTTAAACGCCGGCTTAAGAGAGGACATTTCGTATATGCAGCAACCTGACCAACAAATTTTGACGAGTATAAACAGAGAAGCAACTAAAGAATCAAAAGAGCAACCAAACTGAAATAACGTTTAGATTGCAAATCCCAACTTACCCAAAGACCAAATATCAGACTTTGAACCATAAGGTATATCAGCAAGAAGCTCAGGACACATGTAGCTCGGAGTACCCACAACCTAAATGCATGACAGTATCATTTTAGCAAAAGAAGCTGTAACTGAAAGATTGCCCTAGTTTAGGGAATATAATTCTTACAGAGGAAGCAAGGTCATCCGAAGTCAATATTTTAGCAAGTCCAAAATCACCTGCACCAGTTTCAAACATTAGCTGCCAAGCACAACAATGCACACACAAAATCTGGCAGATAAGCAATAAGATCACTTACCAAGACGAATGTCTTGTTCTTTTGTCAAAAAGATATTTGAACACTGAAAAGAATCATGAGACATTATTAGCGGGGTGCAACTTACGATATTCTAGAGAGAGATACAATGTTTAGTCCATGTACAAAAAGCATGCCACTAACCTTGACATCACGATGAAGAATATGATTCACATGCAAGTAGTCAAGTGCCATCAAAAGTTGAACAAGCCACTTACAGAGCTTCTGAAAAAATTCAATAGCTAAGAGTCAGTTACAAAGGACCTTCAACATGAATATTACAATTAAATGAATGAACATTGACTGAAAGGCATAGAGCGGTCAGAAAAGGAAAACGAAAAACAAACCTCTTCTGGGAAAAGCATTCCATTAGCTTTTTTTATAGCTTCTGCCCTGTGACACAAGAAAAAGACAAATTGCACAGCTAATCAAGTTAATCCAAGCTTCACATAGAAGCATAATGCTTAACAGGACCATAGCTCTTAGTTCTAGCAAGAAGGACAACTTACATGTCTCCCCCTTCACAATAACCTATGATAATGCATACATAGCAACCCTGAGTCAAAAGTATCAAATTGAATGACTATTAGATCACCCACTCAGTCATTTTGAAGCAAAAGACTAGGGTGAAAGAATTCATAACAAACAGCCTGAATGGTATAGCACATTCAAACAAATTGGATATGTAACTTGAGAAAGAACAATCTATCAGAAATTTGGAATCAATGAGGAAGATAATTTGGAGAATATTTAGCTCAGATGAGTTATCAAGAACACCCAAATAAATTTTATCAGCCAGCCATGACACCTTGGCTAAGAAAAGAATGGAAATAAAAACAAAACCAAATATACCACCGCAAAAAAAGAAACAGCACAACCGATACCTTCTCTACCCAGGAATCCTTGTACTCTACAATAAATGGATTCCGTATCCTAGAAATGAGCTCCATCTGCATGAAATACAAAAGAGGGTTAAGCTTGTAGATCCAAATATCATATAACAAACACTTAGGCCATAGCACAACCAGCTCCAGATGCATTCATTAGTCCGGATCAAAATTTAGGTGAACACCATTTATCACATTTATGTCCGGTTTACATTGTTTGAAGATATTACCAATATGAATTCATCAGATGTTCTGGATACAGAATACAGCCAACAGGGCATACTTAGGCTTTATTTTCCATAAAAGACCATTAGAAAAAATTTTCTGGTATATATATATTCCATGAAGAAAAAGCCTTAAAAGAACCATCAAAGGAGTATATAAACACAAACAGAAAGAGTTACGGATGACAAGTCACTCAGGGAGCAAGATGCTGACCTCTTGATGGGCAGATCGACGTGACCTATCAGTCTGCCGGGCGAGGCGGATCTTTTTCAACACATACCTTAACAAAGCAAAAGAATCAAAATAATAGATTAAAAAAAAATCTTGTCACCAAAAACCATTCTTGCATTAGACTAATCTATCGATAGTATAGAATCCTATACGGCAAGTAAACACAAAGAAGTAGAGCACAGTGTGTTGGGTTGATTCTCACTTCTTCTTTTCATGTTTATGCCTCACAAGAAGAGCTGAACCAAATGACCCCTTCCCTATCTGCTCTAGCACTTCATATTGCTCCATGTAAGAGTTTCAAGTGACTTCCTTTTCCTGATATATGGTAGAAAAAGAATCGCAACTTCGGTTAAAAACACAAAAAAATCTGAATATCATTACCTACCCATCTAATAATGAAATGTACTTAGATAAAGAATATACAAATGGTACCAGAAAAGGAAGTTACACTGTCTGTAAAGTTACTCAAGTCCTATAAGCTATTATGAAAGAAAGGGAACTGCAAGAAAATGAAATTTTGTCATCTAATGAACCAAACTATCAAATGTTTTTGCAAAGCCAGTAAGAAGAAACATGTTTTTTATGAACCATTTTCCAGCAAATTAGGAGAAGAAATGCAATGCAGCCTACAATTTGAAATGAAATCACCAAGAAATTGCACCTAAGAGCAGACCACATTGCATGAATTTGACCAAATCAAATTAAAAAGAAAGCTAGATTCAGAATAAGACACTACAAAAAAAAAAAAAAAGACAGAAATATTTAAGTAAGAATTATATTAAAAAGAAAAAAAATCAGATTTTTAAGAAGCTCATAAGTTGGGAAAAACAGGTGGAAATTTTTAATGGTTAGTTGTTAGCCAACAAATCAAGAAAAAGAAGCAAACCAAAACTAAATATGACATTTAATAATCACATCAACAAAACCATTAAAAGCTAATAAAGAAAATGAATTTTCTCACCAAAACACCAAGACCTACATTTTCTCAGCAACCAAACAATGTCGTTATCCAAACCCAAAAAAAAAAAAAAGCGGAGAAAGAGAGAGAATAGACAGAAAACAAAACCCAAAAAATCAAAATCTAACTTAAAGCAGCAAGCAGCACTTGAAAACCACAACTAAAAGAGCAACACATCACATTTCAGCATAAAAAAAAATCCCAAAAAAAGCAGCAAAATCACCATACTAGTAACAAATTTCCGGATTAAAAAATCAAAATCTACCTGAATGTAATATTGCAACTGCAAACAAAATGCGTGCGTGTGAGGGAGTGGATCGATACAGTACAGAGAAAGAAAAAGAAAGAGAGAGATCAGAAATCACAATGTGTTTGGAAAAGAGAGGAACAAGAAAGCAGAATTTAGTAATTGCAAAGAAAGGAAAAAACGGCAGCGTTTAAGGAGAAGAAGGAAGAGCTTAGGAGCAAGTTGCAGAGACAGTAGCAGTAGCTCTTCTTTGGACATTATTACACAACTCTCTGTTTCTTTTGTTTTGTTCTGATTGATATCTTTTTTTTTCGCCTTTTACTTTGAAAGTGAGATGAAAGTGAAGAGAAAAAACAAGAAAATGACTGACAGAGTGTTGCAAATGTCATGTAAGTAAGAGATGAAGAAGAGGAGTTATAATAATCATAAAAAAAAGGACCACCATTTTTATAGCATAACCATAGTCTTAAATTAGCATAACCACCATTTTTTCTAATTTGTGTTAGCTATATTCGACATGAATAGTGCAAGGCAGTACTGATCAAAATACTTTTTTATGGCATAATCCGATTTTCATGTAACATGTAGCGACAGTTATTATTATTTTTTTTTTAAATCATTTGTATGGTTAGATCAAAAGAGCGACAATTTATATATAATGACTAGAATTTGAAATGTGATTTAAATAAAAATAGCCTCTGTTGTCAAGTTGATGGTGGAGAGAGATTAGATTATTAATTGTGTAGTTAGTCGAGTTAATCATTTTGAAAAATGCTAACTTCCTTTGCCATAAGCTACTTAACTAATAACTAAATAAAAATTATATGCTTTGTGAGAAAGAGACAAACTAAGAATAAGGACACTACTTCCCTTATTTTTCATTATTATTTTTTTTAGTAAAGGTAACAATTTTCACAATTTATTATTCTTGAACTAATTGTACGGATACGAATATAGAAAAATAGTTTTTAATTGAAGTGTCTGTCCTTAAAACTGAAATATCTAGATATTATAGATATGAAAAATGAAAATATGGATATAATGAAACGTTTACTAATTAAAGAGTCTATACAATATAATTTTTGAATCTTAATAGGAGACTATTTTTTCTCGAAATAATTTCAAAAATCAATATTTTTTAGTGTATTACATTAAATAATCAAATTTATGTAAATAAAAAAATTAATTAATTGTTGAACCACTTAAATTGATTCTTAAGTTCATTATTTTTTTTTATTTTTTCTTGATTAATTAACTTGAATTTAAATTATATTATGTATTTATATTATTAAAGGATTTAATAGTTCCTCAATTAAAGATAGTTTAAATACAAAATAAAGATGCCGGGAAAGAAAAGGTTTTATAAATTGGAGTTTGAGTTCAATTTGAGTCACAGAGACAGAGTTTGTGGAGGGGAGAAAAAGCCGAAAAAGGAAAAAAAAAAAAATGGGTCAAAACAAGAATCATGCAGCTACAGAGAGGGTGATGGGTGTGTTTTTTACTTTATCTATTTATTATGTGTTTGTTTATTTTGTTAAAAGAAGTGAAAACTCAGAAGTTAGACTGCGAGATTCATTCATGAAACTTAAAGAAAGTAGAAAAGGTTGGATAAATTACGGGGTCTAAAGGCACTGCACCAGCTCTACACTCCTTCCTACCTATTCAAACACTTACTTTTATTTATTTTTTTATTTTATTTTTAGGTAATTTTTTCTTTTTTACTTTATAGTATAAATATTGAATGGTCATATTTTTATGTAAATATTTAACATATTTGTCTACCGTCCAAAAAAAAATTTAACATATTTGTCACAATCGCCCCTATAACCTATTGGTAAAAGGTTTTGACATTTTTATAGGAGGAGAAAATTCGAATCCTCTTACCCTTTTCTCTTCAATTGTCCAAAAAAAAATTAACATGTTTATCACAAATTTAAATTGTAATATATTTCTAATATGATTTGGCACAGAAGTAACTATAAGAGTAACAAACATTTTCTAATAATTAATTTGATTTGAGTAGGATTATAAGGTTGGTGAATATCTTTTAGCAATTAATTTAACATAACTGTATATACTTTGAATTAAATTTAAGACATCATTTGCTATCAATTGATTTCAACTGTTATTTGTTTTATAAATATTTTTTTTATTAACATAAAAATCAATTACAAGAATGACTATATGTATTATTAATTATTTAGCTAAATAGAACATATTTGTTGAAGATTAGTGGTTAAATTGCAATAATTTTGTTAAAGCATGAAAAATTATTGGTTGAATTCTTAAGATTATAAGTGGTAAAATTTTCTTACAACATTCAATAAATTTATTTTAAAATATATTATATCTGAACTAAATAGATATATTATTTTATTATTACATCTGAAATAAATATATTATTATTATTATTATTATTGGAGTAAAGGATGGTTCGTTGAGTAGAGTTTAGCTGACTTGATGAATGGAAGAGGAACGAGAAGACCGACCGGAGGAAACAAAGGTGGACCCCATGGTTACTTCTCCTGGATCTGCAATCACAAGGCTAATTATCCGGCGCTTTTCATTCACCTCTTTTTACCATTTTACCCTTCTCTTTTTCTTCTTATTTCAGGTTTTGCTCCGACGTAGAAGGCAAAGGAAGGTGAGGTTTTTCTTGGATTTTTTCTGGAGTTTTCCTTTATTCAGTTGATATTACTACAACACCCTCCAAAACTTTCTCAAATTACAATTCTGTTTTTTCTTCTGCGAAACGACGTCGAATTACTGTTTTCATCTGGATTGGAATTTCTTTTTCAGCAAAAATCATTTAAATTGACTCAATTGCGAACCGGCGTCAGACCATAGAATAGCAGTCAACTAACGTTACTCATTCCGATTCTAATTCCAATTTTCATTCTTATTTTTAATAATGAAACTAACGACGGCTTAGTTGAAATGCAAACAAAATATTTTCAAGTAATGTTTTTTTTAAACCTCTTATATTTTTATAGTTCAACTTCCAAATGATAGTAAATAAAATAAACCCATGAAAGAAAACGTTAATTTGCTAATGTTTGTGCATTAAAATCACCAAAACAAAACAAAATATCATTAGTATGATTAGACTGAATTACCAACTAATCATATCTTAATTTGAAGAAGATGATTGTCCAGAAATCTAACAAATACAATAAGCTCGCTTTTAGCACATGAAAGAATATAGGCTACACAAAGTAAATTCCAAGGGAAAGAAAACAAAAATCTTGACTTTTAAGATTAAGAAAATAAGTTTATAGATGAAAAACATACAACAAAAATCATAGCCAACCGTTTGCTCTCGCTTCATCAACTCATAACTCATACACACATTCGGCATCAAATGCCACACACCAAGTGTTGTTTTGTGGTTGTAATTGAAATCAAGAAACATCAAAATGTTCATTAATTAATCACAAGTGACTTAACTTTAGCTCAAAGTGCATAAAAACCCACATTTCAACAGACTTAAAGATCATGCAACATTAAATTAATTATCGAGCAATATTTAATCAAGATGATCAGGAGCATCCTTAAGTGGGTACATAAAGAAAATGTCACATCCTCATCCACAAAAAAAGAGAGAAAATTAATATTCAAGTAACTTAAAAAGTGATGCATCACCCGTGAAATGTGATCAAAATTTAACCTTTATGTGACCAAATTAAATGAGTGTTATCTCATCATCATCAACATCAACATCTATTTAACTCTACTGCCTTCATCCTTTGGCTTTGAGCCAAATATGCAGTTAGGACAACTAATTAACTAATAAAAAGCACAATATCAACTAAATCTCAACGATCTTAAATAACAACTAAACTTTCAAAATTTAACATTTGAAATTTAATTTTATAATTAACATTAAAAGTAATTTTTACATTTGATGTCTCCCGTGGTAAGAGTTTTAACTATTTCGGAGTTTAAATTTAATATATCTCATAAAAAAGATAAAAATTTTTAAGTATATGTTTTTTCGAAATTTAAGACTAAAGACGGATTCAGCTTTGCATTTGGAGAAGAGCCATCATTAACTTATGGCAAAAAAGAAGAAGACAGTGTTCTTTTTAAAGTTACAAGATAAGGGTCAATTCTTATTTTCCACTATTTATATATTTAGTTTTTTTTTAAAAGAAAAATAGAAGGGGCCATGACCACTCCCATTACTTACTTGGGTTCGTTCCTGTTTAAGACCTTATTAAAAATAAATAAATTACTCGCCATTTAAATAATAAATATTTTTTCAAATAAATTATTTTTACATCAATTTATACTTAAATTAACCTAACTTATGTATTGACAAGCATGTAGCAAGATGTGGATTTGTTTTGGAAACAAGTCAAACTAATAGAGTGTCCCTAGGAAAAGGTCTAATGGGAGTTGATAAATATGGTTTTATCAATGTTTTTTTTTTTTTTTTTAATTTCTCTTTAGTGAGTGGGGCGGCCTAAACATATTGGTAAGCAACTATAGGAAACATGGTAGGGCGGTATGCAACAAATTCCAATATTAGATAAAGATACACAAATCTAATAGGGATGGAGGAGGGATAGTGCTACCCACAACCACAAGCATATATTTTATTATGACCCATTGCTAAATCACAAGTCAAGTTGTCAAGTTTTATGTCCCTATTACCATCTAGCCTTATTGAAAATGAAACTAAAAGCCTTCATACTATGACCGACGGCAGATTTTTATTTAATAATCAATTAATATATATTTTTACTAAAAAATAATTTAATCAATGCATTCTTTAATATGCTAACTTCATAGGTTTTTTTTTTTTTTCCTTTCCATTCAGGAAATAACAACGAAAACACTCAAAACGTTGTCATACCCGTGATGAAAGATTTGGAATAAACCAAGCAATCGCAGGCAACTTGATAGCTTTTTCAAGTTAAATGTATTCTATAACTTAAAATTGACATTGCAACTTATAGCTAATAGATGAATTTAATTATTAGATTATATATGACAATCAATTTTCTTTTCTAAAGACCAAGTGATAGTCAAATGAGAAGCTATTAAAAAATCTAAAAACCAAGTGATATTCAAATGAGAAGCTATTAAGAAGCCACATAAGGATGGTGGAATGGTGTGGCACTCTACTACCACACTGAGCAGAAAGTTTCAAGTTCGAAATTTTTCTTCACCATCTAAATTATTATTTTTTTTTTGTATTATTTAAAAGGGATATATTAGGCCCTACTGCTTGGTGAGTATAATTATACATTGGTAAAAAAAAAAAAAAAAAAAGGAAGAAGTAAGCACAACAAGTTAAGCTTGCAAAAAGCAGATGCGACGGTCCAAAATCTGCCATTTTCAATTGTAACAACTAAATCCAAGTTAATAGATTATTGCACCTCATAAAGCAAACATGTGAGTGTCTCAATTGTCAACTTAATAGGGCAGGAAGAAAACAAAAGGGGAAAAATTGTTAATAAACAATACAATAGGTCATAGATTAGCACTTAGCACTTAGGACTTATATATATAACTTGAACTTTATAATAAAATATATTATATGAATTCAACAACACTAATCATCACTTAACTTTGATTTAGTAGTTGGAATGATAAGGGCATTCTTGCTTCACTGGTGCCAACAAAAGCATAAAAACCCTGCTTAACAAGTGACAAACCAAAATCATTTTATTCATTATGCACAAAGTGGCATTTTTAAATTAAGTTAAAAAGCATTAATCCACATTGTTCACTCAAACATGCTACACTAATATAAAGTGTTAAAAACCAAACCCAGCAATATAAAGTGTTTGTCTTGTATTAAGATGAAAAGTACATTTTTTTTTATTACGAAATAACATAATAAACACAAAAGATATTGAGTTTAATTACAATCATTATGCTCCTAAATCATATGTTAGAAAACATATGATATCGATGTTTTTTTTTTTTTTTTTGAGAAATATGATATCGATGTTGAATGAGCTTTTTGTAATAAAAATTTTGGAGATGGGCTTTTGAAATGTTTGTTTAAGCTTGAGATGGGTTTGCCTTTCTCTACCAACACTTGCAAGACCTCAAATTCAATCCTCAGATTCAATGCAATCATTTGTGTTTTGGACAAAAGCTCAAGTTGGCTCCTGAACTTTGTTTCTGACTTTTTGGGCATTATGCAACTTTGTATTTTGGACAATATCACATTAAAAAAAAAGTGCAAGTGCAGTTACATTAAAAAATAGGTCAATATGCTGATGAAAGAATAGTTAAATAGTTATTTTTTTTCAATGGTATTTTGAAATATAGGGTTCAAATTATGTCATTGTCAATATATGAAATTTATTTTACCTGATTAAAAAGGAGAAGATTGTCTTCTATTGTACAGTCTATTAATACTTAAATCACTTAATTTTTTTATTAATAAAAAAAAGGACCAAATCGAGCTTAATTTTCAGAATTTAGCCAATTAAAATAATACACGTGTTTTTGTGTTACATATTCAACATAAAATGTGATATATCAAAAATAAATAATAATTTTCCAAATCCAACGCAAAACTTCACTTTTCAATCATTTACATCTATTAGATTATACTCAAAATTCGTCTTTAATTATTTATGTGTTGTAAAAAATTTTAGTTAGATAATAATGATCTATAATGGATCATTTTATGTAAATTATGTAAATTTCACTATTAAATATGATTCTCACGGTAATATAATTTTGTGAAGAAATATATTTTATTTTAAATTTTTGTGTGTTTTATATATTGGGTCAAAAGGTTTATCACATTGTATGTGAAAATAGCCTTTCGTATATCATATTGTATGCAAATTTCACTCTATTGTGTGCTCATAGAGGCAAGAAAACTGTCCTCTTTTTATTTATTTATATTTTATTTAAGCTAAAAAAAAAAGAAAAAAGACATAAATACAATGGTATAAATGTATGTAATATGTTAGGTCATGTGGTGGACCCTTTATCTCAACAGACACATTATATCATGTTTTTGTGCTGTCGTTGTGATATTTTGTAATGTAGCCTACTCTCAAGTCAGTCTCTGCTCAGACTTTATTATATATCTATCTATTATTTGTATGTATAATAATAACAACAAAACAAAAGCTTACTCAACATTTTGGAAATGCTTTTTAAGTTTAGTTGAAGAAATTTCATCATTATATGATGGTTTAGTTAGAGATTAAACCTATTATGTATTTTTGATTTGTCGAAAAATGAGTTTTTATCATTTAATTTTTAGTAAAATTTTAGATAATATTTTAAAAATTGCAAAATTCTTAATAAAAGGTACATTTTACTATTTTTACTTTTATTTATCATTTATTTAAAAAAATTAGTTTCATATATATATATATAGTGGTTTTTTCACCAATATTGTTCTTCATTTTTAGAAAGTATTATTTGAAAATAATGATTCAATATTTTTTATAAGTGATTTAGCCTCAAAAAAAAAAAGTGATTAACAAAAAGAGCAAAAAATGCATTTGGCACTTCAAAAAAATTATTTAATCACTATTTTACACTTCATAAATTAAAATACAAGAGAAAGGAAAGCCCTATATATAATCCAATATATATAGAAAAAAATTAATTACACAAAGGCAAAATAAAATGTAAAGACAATATATGCAATTCTATCAGCAATAGCTCCTAAATGATATATTTGGCATTAATTTGTACCTTAGGACATACTGATAAACGAAATGTATTTGACACTTTTAGAACTAGGGCAATCAGTTGACCAAAGATTACATGTTGTCACTACCTCATTGCAATATGTATGTGTAGCATATATTCCTTGTATTATATACTGTTTTATTTATTAATTATGTTTATGGAGCAAATAATTATATATTTTTTATTAATAAAAGATTAAATGAACTCACAAACTGATCACCATAAAATTCAGATACTATTTTGTATAATATTTTTGTAAAAAAATGGCCGCTCAAGTACTTACTTATTGGGAATAATATATATAATCTACATTTCAATGGATTGTATAAATTGACGACGACAAAAATCGAATTCCCCACCTCATAATGCCTTTAAAGAGAAGTTACTATAAAGGGAACAATAATTGTATATTTATGCAATGCAACATTTATTCTTCATTAATTATCTTTTTCTAAAAGAGATTCCAAGGTATCTTTCTATCTTGTTTCATTTTATTTAGCAAGAACTGTGAAAGGGTCATAAGGATGTCTTTCCCCAACATGGAAAGCATAAAATTTTAAATAAAAACAGAAAAATTAAGGGCAAAAATAGCAAATAAATAACAATTAATTGCTTAAGATCTCACCAGAAATTTCGAAGTTGTATTTATATTTTTCATGCTGTCAGTGTTCACTAAAATACAAGCTCTCATGTACATGTCTTCTCCAAGAGATTTTTTCTGTGAACTTGTCTTCTCCAATAGATATAAAAGTGTGTGTATATATATATGCCAATAATTAAAAATTTCATGATGAAGAAATATATATAACAATTATTTTTAGTTAAATAATGTTTTGAGTTCGAGTCATGATATATATAATGATGTCAAATTTTTATCAAAGTGATACGTAGAAAACATAATAGAACCCTTTTATTAGTTCATTATTAAATATCACATCAAATTAATTAACACCCACATAATAAAATTTTGCAAAATTTAGAATTCAAACTCAAAACCTGCAGGTGCTTGAACCACATTCTTCTCACCTTCAGCACCATGCATTGTTGAATTACTAGAGCCATTTTTTATGGATGAGCTGATCAGCTTGCTAGCCGTGTGATTTTCCGGCGATGCTGAACGCTGCTTCTCCGGCTCCACATCTGAAGGTGCTGCTGATGCAAGTGTTCCTTGATTATACAAAGTGCTTAATTGATGAAAATAAGGACAAGTCCTAGAATCAACAGATCTTTTCTTGTTGACATCTTTTGTTTTTCTGAAGTACTTGTTTATGTTCTCCCATTTCTCTTTGCACCTTTTTGCACTCCTTTTATAACCCAGTTCCAACATCCCTAATGAGATTCTTTCCCATAGAGGAGCTTTTACTGTTGTGCTTTCCTTATCTTCATTGTTGTTACAGAGACTGCACCTTAGGTTTATCAATGCTAAAACTTCATCTTTTGGCCACCTCTTACCAAGGTCATCCTTGTCATTGGATGTTGTAGGCTTTTTTTGAACTATATCTTTTGATGATAAACTGGGCAGTGATGGGTTGTTTTGTGAGGTGAAACCTTTAGGGCTTTGGACCGTAGCTGCCGAGAGTGAAGATGAACTAGGGTTTTGAGGTGCTTGGTTTTCTTGCAATGAAGTGGTTTTACTTGGAGTAATGTTTTTGGGTGGTGAAGAGCTAGACTTTTGATGGTCTAAGTCTATGGCAGTTGATATGGGTGCTTCTGGTTTGCTTTGGTCATTTCTTTGAGAAGATGCATTAGGGTTTTGTGTTAGTACCAAAGAAGTTGTATTTGAAAGATTTGAATTGTTTGGTAACTTGTGAAGATCATATGCACTTGTTTGTTCAAGAATTTCAACTGAAGAACCACTTGATGATGATGATGAAGATGATGAGAATTTTTTTAAAAAGTTGATTATAGTTGTTTGTCTACCACCTGCAAGAACTTGTTCTTGTGCCCTAAGTTCAAGTTCCTTGTTAATCCTATCCGTTTCTTGTTTCTTCCAAGCGTCTTCTCTTGCTATCTTCTCTTTATCTCTTTTTGCCATGTCTTCAAGAAGCTTATTGTGCATTTCTTCCTGATGAGCCATAATTTTACTGATAATATCTTCACAAAAGCCTTTAAACATCTCAAACTTTTTCTGTCTTTTCCTCTTCTTGTTCTTGGACTTCTCTACTTCTTTCCCGTTGTTATCATCTTCAGTTGGGTAAGTTCCCACTGTTTGATCAATTCTTGAATCTTCTTCCACGTTCTGTTCAATCTTGTCTTCTTCTTCTAATTCTTGGGTTGCCTTGTGCATTTTTTTGTTCTTTTCTGCAGCTAATGCTTCTTGTGGGTTTTGATTATCACCATGATTATATAGCTCTTCAAGTTCACCAAAAACCCTGTAATTATTCTTGGAGTAATTAATGTTGTTGAAGTATCTACTTTCTTCTTCAAACTTCTCTTTACACTTCTCAGCACTCCTTTTGAACCCAATCTCTGCAAGCTTCCTGTACCCACCATAAATACATGAACAAACAAAGTTACCTATATAGGCTATTACACACCATGATTAGCATTTATTTTCTGCATTTCATTATTCAGCTATTAGATATACAGTATATATAAGGGTATCTATAATTATATTTTTGTTTTGCTCTCTCAAACATAAAGTAAACAGTAGAGTACTAGACACAAGATGCTTAATCTGTTTGATTTTTCAGTAACAGATTAGGCCACTATTTCACTGATCATATCCAGCTTACTTGTTTCAAGTATTTCACTTCAAAGTTCAAAACAACATATATATGATGATTTGATGCTTATCTTAATATGCACCAATATTAATTGAAAAAAAAAATCAACTTTGTACCTTGATACATGTTCCCAAGTGAATTCTGGGAACCAATTCTCCATACTAGATCTGATCTTCAACAGAGCAAGAACTTCTTCATTAGACCATGGATTAACAGCTTCTTGAATTGATCTCCCAACTCTTTCAATCTCCAAATCCATACGCGCCAAGCTATTTTCCTCCTTCTCTTGATGATTAATATTCTTGTTATTTGGTTGTGAACTTTGGTGCAACGGGTGCAAGAAATTTTGGTGATGTAATGGAACTTGTTGATGATGATGTGAAGTAGAACCATATGCAGGTGCAGCATGATCAAAACTAGGAATACTCCCAGAAGAGCCATGATGAAGAGATGGTGTAAAAGAAATAGGGAGAGGGAGTGAAGAAGTTCTTGAAGCTATGAATTGATGGAATTGGTCTGGTACTCCTTCAAACATTTTTTTTCTTTGTTAATGTGTGGTGTGGTTTATTTTTCATTGAATGTTGGTGTATCTATTTTTCTTTACTTAGCACTGTAAATTAACCTACAAAAACAAAGGAAAAAAAAAAAACAAAGAAGTGGGCATATGCACAAAACTACAACACCAACCTCTTCTCTCTCTCATTTATCAAGGAGTTTGTCCTATATATGATGAAAGGGGAAGAGATAGGGCAAAGACACACACCCTTTTGAAGGAGAGTGAAGTCAGTGTCTTTATAATAGTAAATGAGATTGAATATTAAAGAAGGTAATGCACACATACTATGGATGAGAATGGTAGTAGGCTAGAGGAAGAAAATGATACTTGTTATTGTATTTTATTGAAAAGGGTATCATGGGTGTTTTTTAGAATCCAATGCAGTAGCTGATGGTGTAATTAACGGCAATGGAGATGGCAGGACACGTGAAAACATGCAGAGAATGGGACCAATTTATTTAAGGAAGGTGTAGGAGATATATATATGAAAATTGAATTATGAAGCAATGAAAGAGAAGATGGATTTTTGTTTTGTATGGTTTTCACATGGTGCTCAGGGCTACAGAACTGTATGCCATTTGTACTACAGCTCCTCAATTAATATATATAGATTATAGAGGACGATTCTTCCATTTTTGGAGATATGATCAATTATAAGAGGAAAAACTTCTATATAAATTAAATTAAAATGGGGACTTAATTATAATGCATAACAAAAATTATGATACATATATATTGCTTTTAATATTGTTTTTGATGGTGTTGAATGCTAGATCTTTTAGCAATATGGAAAAATGAATTTCATCATATAGATTGTTTTATAGAGGGGAAAAAAAAAGTTCCTGGGAGACTAGAATCTTTTTAATTTTTTTGTTACATTTGAATTCGTAATGTCGATGGGATTATCAGTAAGCATTTGTGTTTAAATACACTTAAAAATTTATATTTTCCTCTAAAAAAGTTAGGGTTCATATGGTTCATACTCTAAAATCGAAATTGACATGAAGAGTGTTTGATTTCATACAAAATTAGAATTAATATTATATATATATGAAAATATTTTTTGTAAATATTTTTTATATATTAAAAATTAACATTATAATTAGATTATTATAAAAACTATTTTCAAAATTATTTATTAATATATACTACATATTATTATAAAAATTATTTATTATTTTAATAAATATTTTTATAGTTATTTATTGTATATTTCGTTTCATAAATTTTAATTTTAATAATGTATAACAACATTTAGATATTTGACCAATTTTTTTTTGAGATAGTTGAAATGTTAATTCTCCACCACAAGGGGAGAGCAAGGAGGCAATATGAATCGAACACTACTTTTCATATTTGCTTGTTCATATATTTTACCACTTAAATTATTTATAGGAGACAATAGTTGACCAATTTAAATATTTAACTAAACACTAAGAATTTATTTCAAAAAAAAAAAAAACTAAACACTAAGAATTAAAATCATTTATTCTAAATTTAATTTTTATTTTTATTTTTTATGAAACAAACCACCATTTAAAATTTTTAAAAAATACAATGATATTTTTTTCTGCTAGCTAAAATAAACGGTATTTAAAATAAAAAAATTTGTTTAAATATTTCCTAATTTACTCATATATATATATACCTCCGACAATAGCTTTTTTCTCTTCTCTCAGGGAAACTTGTTAATTAATATGTATAAATTTAGAATAATTTTGTAAAAAAATTAATTTTTGGCTTAACCTATTTTTAACCCTATGCAATTTTATTTTTTTAATTTATCCTCTACACTTTAATTTCTATAGATTGACACCTACACTTTTATTTTTTTATACATTAAATCTTTCTGTAATGGCGAGTGAGAATGTGAATCTCACTCGCTTGACGAATAAATATTCTTTTTAAATTTTTTACTTTAACCTCTATACTTCTATTTTTGTAAATATTAAATTCTTGCACTTTTATTTTTTATACATTAAATTCTTAATTAATATAAATTTATAAAATTTTGTCAACTATATATATAATTTAATTATTCATACTTATTTTTTATTAAATGATAATTGCTCTTATAAAAATTAAATCTAAATAATGTAATTGTAATTTAGTCTTTAAATTTTTTATTTGATTTTTGTAAAATAATTCAAGCAAAATTTTTTATAGGTTTTATTTTAACTAATTTTAAGTAAAAATAAACGATAAAAAAATCGTATATGTTTGAACAAATAGTTTTTTTTATACCTTAAAAAAAGTTGGTAATAGATCTTTAAGAAATAAAATTAAAGCAAAAAACAGATTATTTACACCAAAATTAGAATTCACCAGTTATGATCGCCATGGTCAATCCACTGGAGCCTTAATTTCAGATCTACTTAGAAATGGGTGTCAAAGAGAAGAAGAAGAAAGCATGCATCTAGCTAGGTTTGCTTAAAATATACCATAATGGGTTGGGTTAGTACCCAGCAAAAGAGTCGATGGAGTTGGGACGGAAAGAGTGTTATGGTTGGGCTTGCGCTAGACTGCTAGTTTTATATAGAGTGGATCATTCAAGTAAGTGGGCAAGTTTTCGCAAGTAGTCCAACAGCAACCTTGTGCTCGTTGAAGCTGCGCTGCTGCTGCTGCTGCTTTGTTTCGAAGCAATGTGCTTGCTTCATGATATATTATCGCCATATTGCTCTTTGTTTAGGTATAACATATCCTGACTATTCCTTTCTAGAAAGAATCATATATATATATATATATATATATATGTATTATCTGAACAAGTCTTCCCAAGAAACTTCATCAATATTAATAAGAATAAAGGAAGTTATTCAAATTATATCCTATTTTTAAATTTATATCAATTTAGTTAAATCAAGTTATTCAAAATTAATATACTCTAACATTAATAAGAATAAAGATATAAAGGAAGTTATTTTTAACTATCACTATTAAAAATAATGAAAAATTTAAAGAGTTTTTTATTTTTTTCAAAAAGATCAAATTTTCTTTGTGTTCTTAATCAAT
>CATIWK010096405.1:0-10437 GCA_949634005.1 Mallotus japonicus
AGTATTTAAATATTATTTAAAGATTAGAATTTTTATTATTTATTTGGAAAATAAAGGTTTTTAATATTTTCATGATTTATTTGTGATTTTATTGAAAATTATATTATTTTATTTGAGTGAATCTTGTTGAAGCTCGGTTGGGCGTTGTGTGTAGTTCGGGGACCCAACCCGAGCAGTTGTGCATTTTGTGATAATTGAAGTGTGTTTGCGTGCAGGATCGACTCTACTTTGGTAGAGGGATGTCCGTTTTACAAAGGAGATTCTGTCGAATTTTCGGTAGAATTCTCGTAAAGCGTGACATCGGGTCGATCCTAAGTTTCGAGTTTCTGTCGGATCGTATTCTAGACTGTATTGATCTGTAGAAATTCTAGAAATATTAAATTAAGAATATTTTTCTGATAATATCATTATTATCATTTTCTTAGCTGTACCGTGAGCTAGGTCGACTGGACCGGGCCAGCTGAATCGGAGCAGATGAGGAGCACAGTAGTACTGTGAGTTATTATTATATCTATGCATTGCATGTAGAAAACATCATTGGCATTCATATTTTGATAATGTGAATTTTAATATGTTATGTTGCATTAATTGTTAATTGCTATTATTATTATTGTATATATATGTGCATTCATATATATGTGAATATTGTATTCTTGACTTGGATGCTATTTTGTGTGTTGATGTGAATTGCTATTGTGATGTGATTTTTGGAGGATAGTAGTAGAACGTGCTAGTGGGCTATCCTAGAACTGTTGCGCAACAGTAGGCTAGATACTAGGACTTGATAAGTAGTAATTGATGTGAGATATGATTTAATGATTTTATTGAGATTTGTGGTTTAAGAAAGGTAGCCAGACTGCGGGAGCTCGATTGACATGGTGTCTCGGGGCCAGTCGTGGCAGTAGTGGGACTGCTGTAGCTCGATTGACTTAGTCTCGGGGCCGGTCTACTACCAAATTGGAAAAGAGAAATGTTATTTGGATTCAAGTAGGCCTATTGGCCAGAGAGTTTCAATGAAAAACAATACTTGAGGTTTCGATTTATTCTAGGGTTCTACTTTGATCCTCCACCCGAAATCTTACTGCATTTATTTGTTTTGGCAAAATATGATTTTGAGCATCTGCATCATCTGATTTCCTCCACTTGCTTGCATCTGCTATGATGACATAAAGTATTATCAATCATATGCTTGAAATGCATGTGTAAATACAAAATAGATATAAATGTTATATTAATGCTTGATTGATTGTGTGCTTAGGTGGCATGTATGCATGTAATAATAATTCACTCAGTGAGGTCTGACTCCCCTCAATTATTTTTCAGGATCCCTCTAGTCAGACCTCGTACAAACTCGTACAGTATTTCTCTTCGCCGGACTTTTTTCTTCTCCGATTGGTTATTGTAGATTATAGACTACCCTTTCTTGTATTTCGATAAACGCTGCAGTAGTAGTACTTTTGATTGTAATATTTGTAATTGTACCAGACAGAGATCCGTAGTTGGTTATTGTATAAAAATACCTTATTTATGATATAATATGAGATATCATTTTATTATTAAAGTTTTAATTCGGAGGCATTTTTGTAATATGTTTGTATGAGTTTTAAAAACCACACTTATGAGCTTAAAACACACATACATACCACATAACGTGAGTCTTACTTCTTGTTTATAGAATAAAGGAAATTAAACAAAGATGAAAATAAAAGATAAGAATTCAAGTTTTGAATACTTAGATTTTTAAGTATGCAGGTTAATATAGGACCTTAAATCTAGGGCTTGAAGGAGGCAAGCAATCCTCGTTTGATGAGTGAAAAAAATAAAGAATCTAAGAGTTATACCTTTAAAGCGTGATTTGACAAAGATGAACATCAGTTTGGATATATGATTTTTCATTTTTAGTGAGTTTAAGAGTATAGATCAGAGGTTCTCCTAGAGCACATGCAGAATTTGCCTAGGGTTCTCCAATTTTCCCCTTTAAATCTAAAAAAAAGTCATGCACGTGCGTTATCAAGGATCCACATGTACTCTTGAAATAAATAAGTGTTAATTGATCAGCACATATATGGATAAGAGAGCAATATGTGTAGGTAAGAGACCAATGCGTGTGGGTGGATAAACTCATGCGCATTGCTAAAAATTAAGCTTTGAAAGTGCTGCACACATGGGTCTGCATCCATCCTATGTGTGTGAATTGCTACCCACACATGTGGGTTGATGGACTCACATATGTGGTTCAAAGAGATGCCTCAAGATCCTTAGGTCAATCAACCATGCACATAGTTTACAAATCCACGTGCTAAAAAATGGCTTAAAATGGTCTCTAATTCTTTAACACCAACAAGAGGGACGTATTACTACCCATAGTATGTGGTTTCGGTGCTTTTAGGATATAATGATATGCATTTGATTGATTTTTAGGTTTTATCAATTTGAATTGGGCTCATAAAGTTGTGCAGGCAACGACAGTCCTCCATAATTTTGGTTTTTTTGGACTTAAAATCATCATCATCATCAGACCATTTTGGGACTGTTGAGATTCAAAGTATAATAATAAGCTTCTTAGAATCTTTCATTTGAGAAAATATAAAACTAATCTCGTCTTTAGTTACTTGTGAAATATTTTCTATCATATTAAAATTATTATTGTTATAATCCGAGTTTTATTAAATTAAATTTTAATATTTTAATGTGAGATTTGCAGTGTTAATAAAGTATAATTAAATTTGAATTTTATTATTTAGTCAATTAATTTAATATTTGGCATTAAAATATTTATTTTAATATTATTAATTTTATTAAATTCTATTAGTTTTGATTTTATCTAAATATATATATATACATATTACTTAGTGTATATATATGTATATGTATTTTATGTATAATATATATATATATATATATACACATGTGTTTTAATTATGTGGTTAAGGATTTTCTATCATTATTATTATTATTATTATTATTATTATAAGATATAGTGGTAAAGTAAGTTGTCAAAAAACATATTTTTATTCTTTCTTGCTTCTCTTTTTCGGGTACTTCCCTGTCACCATTTCTTTCCTTCTTCTTCACTGTGCTCCTTCTCCTTCTTCGTCTTCTGCGAACCAGCAGCCAGCATCTTCACACCAGCTAACTCAGACCACCACCAACCAGAAAGCACCGGCGATAACAGACAGCCGCAGCACGAGCAGTAGTGTCCACGGCAGCAAGCAAAAGCCGCAGGACTGTGTAGCTCCTTGATCCGGATTTAGGTGATGGTTGGTGGCGATTTTTGGTAGCAATGGAAAGCTCTTTTCCAGGGTTTTAACTCCCTTAAGGTAATTCAAGCCAATTACCTCTAATTCAACTTCATTTTTGTGATTTTCTATCCTAGATCTAGTCTTTAATTTTGTGTATTTAGCTTAAAATAATTTAGTTTAGATTTTATTGAGTTTAGATTGTTAATATTTAGGTTGAATGCTCACTAAACATGATTTTTATATAATTTTTAGAATTTATTTTTAATTTTTAGTATTTTGGGAAATTATAATATTTTGAGGAAATTTTGTAAATTAAATTTTAATTGATATTTGGTTAAATTATAGTTAATTATTATGTTTAATAGTGATTTTTATTTTAGATTGTTAAAAATAATTTTTTTGTTAGTTAAGTTAATATTTTATATATTTTTATTAATTTTGATTAGTTTCCAAATTATATATATAAAACTATAAATTTGGTTGTTTAATTTTTTTTTTAAAGAATATGTTTTGGGTTGAAATGTATTTTGGTGAAAATTCTGGAATTTATTAGCTATTAATTTAATTAATTATTAATGTTAAAATAATTTTTATTAATTTTCCGGAAATAATATGTATATATGAGTTTAAATAAATTTTTGATATATTTTAGTTAAATAATAGCTATATTGTTAAATTTACTTAATAGTAGTGTAGATTCTTATTTATTAACTAATTTAGTAATTTGTGTATTTTTGTTAATTTTAGAGATTTTTCCGGAAAATATATATATATATATATATATATATATATATATATATACATAATTATTGTAGTATTTCATTAGTTGGTTTATTTAATGATATTAAAGTAAATTTAATGCTAGTTAGTATATTTTCAAGGATATTTAAATAAATTGTAGTGTTAAAATAATTTTTTGAAAATTATTTCCTATTTATAAGTTATTATTAGAACTATATATATATTATGTAAATATTGGATTTAATTAGTATTCTTAAGCTTATTTTGATTATTGATTATTTTTGTGATATATTGATTTATTTGAGTAATTATGTTGTGTGTATTGTGAATTTATATTATAAAGTGGAATTTTAAGTTTATTGAGAATATTTTAAATGTTTAATTATGAATATTTTACTTAAGTATTTTATTGTGTAATATAGATACTTATAATAATCAATTATTGAATTTTATTAATAATGATGTTATTTTGATGTAATTTTAGTACATTATGTAAATTTTGAAAATAGGTTTTATTTATATTACTGAGTTAATATTTTTGGATTTTGGTTTTCTATTTTGGAAATTTATAATTTTTATATATCTTATTTTGCAAGAAATTAATGTATAGTATTTCAATAAGATTTTAAGACTTATTCATGATTTTTAAAGACTATTTATACTGTATTATTATTACTGTGAATTGTGATTCTTGGTTGGGCAATTTGTGCAGTTCGGGGGCCCAACCCGAGATTAGTAGTTTAGGCTGGTATTTGAAGTGTTTTTCTATGCAGGAGCGGCTCTACTTCGGTAGAGAGATGTCCGTTTTATAGAGGAGACTCTGCCGAATTTTCGACAGATTTCTCGTAAAATGTGACATCGAGTCGAGTTTAGTAGAGTCGTCTTTTAATCGAGTCTCTCCTGTAGAATTCTAGAATATTAGGAATTTTATTTTAATTTTATTTTATTTCTTTCCTTAGCTGCGCCTCCAGTCGAGTTTTCAAGAAGAGGTCGAACACTACTTCACAGAGGAACGCATTCTAACTATAAGTTCATAATTGAACTGTGTGTAGGATTTTCAGATTAAAGTATAAATATGTTGAGCATGCGTACATTAAATCTTTATTTAATTATTAAATTGTTATTTTAATTTATCTTATTTTTATTTATTGTAATCTTCCTTATTTTAGTTATATTTAATTATTTTAAATAAATTATGGTAGAACAGGCTACCTGATGGGTTTCATCAGGACCATGTGCGCACCGGTAGAATAGAGATTGAGTGTTGAATATGAATAAGCTCGGTTGATGCTTTGCTCTCAGGACCGCCAGTAGAATTTGGATTAAGTGTTGATGACTGCGGCTGTAACTCGGTTGATGCTTTGCTCTCGAGACGGCAGTCTTTGGATTAAAAGAGTCGAAACACTATTAGAATTAATGGATTAGGGTTCTACCTAGTTTTCTAAATAAACTGTTTTGTTACATATTATTATTATGTTTCAAAAGGATTAATTATAACATATAAAACATTATATTTTTATAAATTATATTTATTTTAAAGAGATTTTCAAACTTCATACATTTCTTTTATTAACTTACTTAGTGATGTCTGACTCCCCTCAATTATTTTTTCAGGATCTCGGGAGTTGTTTGTTAGTCCACCTGTTTTACGCCGGAGTTCTTCCTCACCAGCTATCTTATGTAGGTTTATATGATGTATTATCAGTATATATTGACTTCTAGAACACCGCAGTAGACATTTTATATTTATAATGTATCTTATGTATTGTTATGTTAAAAGTATATATTATGACAAATATTATTTTAATGATTAAAGGATTTGAATTTTAAGTGACAATTGTGTTATTTATTTCATTTAAGCATTTTAATTATAGTATTGTTCAATATTTAATGTTTTTTTTGTTTCGCAAAAATTTTTTAAGGCTTACTATGAGTTTCGGGTACTTCAAGTATTTCCATTCCCTAGTGCCTATCACGGACCTATTGGTTCGGGTCGTGACAATTATTCCATAAGTATTAACAAAAACTAACACAATATCATAAGTATCCTCATATTTAAGTTTGTTACTAATTAAAGTTCATTGTTCTATCACATGTTAATTCAATTTTCTTATTCAGCCATCAAAGGAGATATGGCTGTGGATGAGGCACCTTCTTCAATTGAAGTTGTATTAAGAAGTCATAAACAAATTTCCTTGTGATGTTGAATTAAATAGGGTAACCAATGTAGTGAGTTGATATAACACAATTAGAATAATATTGCCTAGAGCTTAAGGTAGCAACTAAATAATTTCTAGTTTTCACCTTATAAGCCATGTAAATCAATTTCTCATATGGCTTGTTAAACACTTAATAATTTCTTATGTATTAACCCAATCACATATAGCAATTGCAGCTTTTATTACTTTCCAATTCTTCAGCTTCTTTTAAGGGCAGTTGAAGAAAGAGTATATCAAAAATTTAAGCAGTAACATATTTTGATGAAAATACAAAGACAATGGATTCATAAGTTAATCCAAATTATAAAATTGTAGAAGACATGCTAAAGTTTGCAATGCCAAAAATGATGCTTCCTAGATTAAGATATTTCATTTGGAATTTAGTTGATTTGATATAGATATATACCATTCATTGATTTTATACTCACCCCAGCTATTGAATTTTTATGGATCCTTTGGAAGAACAGTAACTTTAATTTAGTACATTTTGTCTTATTGCTTATCTATCAGCTAGTGTTTAGAAGAGATTGTGCCAACAACTCATAATATTTTGCCCTTTTGGTTGTACATGTAAATCTAACTAAGTGAAACCATTTAATTTGTATTGTAATATAGCCAACTACTCACATGGTGAATTTCGAGTATAGTTATTAAACAGTACCTAAAGTTTGTTTAGAATTTAAAGGCTTGTAGTATGTTTTACTCACTTGCAGCATAAACATTAGCCAGCTATTAGCTAGTTGGGCTCGTTCACTAGCTAACAATTGGGTGTGATAATTAGGGGTGAGCAAAATCGGACTGACCCAAATATCCAAAGCAAAACTGCACTCTTATACATTTGTAAGTTTTCGGTCAGAACTAACCTAACCGAAAATCCGAAATGTTATATCAAAATACTTATAGCTAAAGTGGTAAGGCACTTGTATTAATCACCTTTTTTTTTTTTTGTATCTTGGAAAGAAAACCAATTAAAACACTTGCACACAACAACTCTGGGAGTCGAACCTAAGTGGCCAAGGTACAAAGATGCGTGCCAACACCATTAGACTAGTAGCAATTTGTTATTTTTATGTTTCTTTTATGTTTGTTATTAGTTAGTCGATTTTCGGATAACCAACTGAACCCACACATAATCTTTGGTTTTCGATTTGGTTTTGACTTTTTTTTAAAAAAATATTCAATCCGACCCCAGCCTGCCTGATGATCACCCCTAGTGACAATTTTGTTGGTACTAGAGGTCTCAAAATAAGCAGTTGTTGCATTTTAAATAAGTCGTGGTACATGAGAAATGTGAACCACTATACAAAGTAAGAACACTTATCGTATTGTGGTATAAAGAAGGTATACCAACATATACACATGGTCAAGAAAACTCAATCTAGGATGAAAAAGAACATACCACTATGTAACATGCATATTTTGTGATATAACATGAGCTAAAAATTGTAGTTGATGTAAAAGGAGTTATACTATCATATACCGCTGGCTTATACCATAGTATAACAAAGAACTTCAACTTTAAATTCCACCATTGAATAGTATGTCACCATATACTAAAGTTATACCATATTCACTTAAGATTTGCATATTCACTCGCTTCACTCTCGTCTCTTGTATTTAAGCTATAATTTTTAAGAGTGGACTATAATTTTGTTGCAACCATTCATTGATTATAAGAGTTGAGTATGTGCTATGAACACTAGGGGCTCGTTTGTTTGTGCCAAAATCCACTCAGGAATGGGAATGGGAATGACCTATTCCCACCAACTTTTATGGGTAATGAATTTTGATTCCTTATAATTAAGTCAAACTAACCATAATTAAATATTTAAATATTATCATATATTATTAAAAAATTTTAAATAAAATATATAAATTAATAAAAATAATTATTAAAATTTTTGAAAAAATATTTATAAAAAATAATTTTTATAATAATTTTTTAAAAATTATAATAATATTTTAGTAAATAAATAAATAATTTTTAAAAATTTTTAATAACAAATAATTATAATTTTAATTTTAATATATAAAAATAATTATAATATTAATTTATATATATATATATAAAATAATTATAAAAGTATTTTAAGTGATAAATTATTTTGATTCTCATTCTCATTTCATAATGAACCAAACATCTTTTTTTAAATTTGCATTCCCTTTCCCATTCCAATTTCAATGTTGGAGTACGAACCAAATGCCCCCTAAATTCAATGGGAGATTAGAAAAACACTAAGTCAGGTATGAGCAAAAATTAACAAGTTTGAATCTGAGCTTGTATAACACTTGAAAAGATTGCATTTCCACCTAAAAAATAAATGAATAAATAAAGATTGTATTGTGATAAATCTCAAAGATAATCTTGAAGAGTGGATGTAAGTACGGAGATGACTGAACCACCATAAATCTTTATGTTTGATCTTTCTTCTCTACACTTTTTTTACTCTTTTTATTTTTTTGAATTAATGTGAATTTCCTTGTTAAGCTTTATTTAAGTGATCCTATACTTGTGCTCTCATTTTCAATAATTCTATTAAATTATAATATTTAAATAAATGGTTTTTATAATATTTATAATATTTATTTTACTGATCATATTAAATTGAAAATTTTATAATTAGTTAATTTTTAAAAATTTTATTCGATTTAGAGTTTATATTTTATTAATATTCAATTATTATAATTATAATTAATCTATTAAATTAATAAAAATCAAATTGACCTATTTTAATATATTTAACAAAATACACATATATAAAATGTAAATTGAGATTTTCTATTGACCCTCTCTTCATACTTTTCTATTGGTATAGACAGATATTGGAATTGCATAATTTATGTAGATATATGATGCACAATTCATCTCTTGACTAGAGATCCAAAAATTGAATTAAAAAGTGTTCTATAACGGTTTAAAATGATAATTTTTTTTAAAAGTTTATAGTTTTAAGTTTGATAATTTATTAAGTTATTTGTGCATTGTGCAAGTTGCACATAAATATATATTTTATTTAAATATTTAAAAATAAACTAATTTAAATTAATTAGTTAATTTAATAAATAAGAACTATAATTCAATTAAGAAATTTTAAAAATTTAAACCATAAACGAAATTATATATATATATATATATATATATATATATATATATATATATATATATAGAGAGAGAGAGAGAGAGAGAGAGAGAGAGAGAGAGAGAGAGAGAGAGAGAGAGAGAGAGAGAGAAAGATTAAATGTAGAGATTGAGATTAAGAGCTTGATAATAAAATGAGCAATATATGATATTTGAGCAATATATAAAATATTTGAAAAATAAATTACAATAAAAGTAAATGTTAGTAGTTAGTAGAGTTAGCAAGTGTGTGTGTATATATATATATATATATAACAATGTTGAAAGAGTGTTGTATGATTGTTCAAATAGAAATTTTATCAAAATTGTAATACATTACTATATTATATTGTGACACTTACCCATACTAGTTCAGTCTCAACTGGGGCAGCGAACTTAGCTAAGTAATGAGCAGCCGTATTACTATCCTTCTAACATCAAGAAATATTAAAATTGTAATTAATTATAATTTAAAATGAGGTTGTAATATTAAATTTTTATATTAAAAAATATAACTTTTATTATATTTTAAATTTTCTTTAAAAATAACTAATGATTTCTTTTATTTTATGATTAATGATGATCATAATATTTTTTTTGATATGAAATTAGTTTTAGAGTCGAGAAGAATGTCAACTAAAAAATATATTGAAAAAATATTGTATAATTATTTAAATAAAAAATTTATTTAAATTGTAATGAATTATAATTATATTTAGTTTATGATATTAAATATTTTAAATTGATATTAAAAATAACATTTTTATTATTTTTAAAAAATTTATATAATAACAACAACAAAAAAATAATAATAATAACAAGCACATGGTTATATATATATATATATGAAAGAGCCCTAGAGGGGGGTGAATAGGGCTATTGAATAAAAATCGAAAATTAAAACGATTCAAACAACAATTAAAAGAATGTTGTGAGGGAAGAATGAAGAACAGAAAGATTTAAGGAGTTCGGATTCAACAATAATCCTACGTCTCCACCTAACTTATCCCCAAGTTAGGATTTTCAATCACCCACAATCTTATTCGCAAGATTGAGATTACACAAGAGTTTAAGGCTCACTCTTACAACCTTACAAACAAGAGTTTCAAGGCTTACT
>CATIWK010096433.1:0-20411 GCA_949634005.1 Mallotus japonicus
AAGTCAGAAACAATCAAGGAGTATTCAGACAGATTATTGAGCATTGCCAACAAGGTAAGGTTGCTTGATGCTGAATTCTCTGATTCAAGAATTGTTCAAAAAATTCTTGTTACAATCCCTGAAACATTTGAGGCTACAATATCGTCACTCAAAAATTCTAAAGATTTGTCAAGTATCACCTTGGCAGAACTATTGAATGCATTGCAGGACAAGAACAAAGAAGGATTATGAGAGAAGAAAGAGAAGAGAGATTTGTAGAAGGTGCTCTTCTTGCAAAAACCATAAAAAAAAAGAAACCTACAACAAGCAACCAAGAACAATGCTCAAGCAATAACAACAATCCACAAATTCGTCCATCTTGTTCATCCACAAGAAAGATGCTGGTGGAGACCAAATGTAAAATGCAACAAATGTGGTCAATTAGGACATGTGGAGAAGATTTGCAGAAATCAACAGCAAGGAGGAGCCAACATTGCTACCATTCAACCAAATGAAGAGGAAGATTATTTGTTTGTAGCCACGTGTTTTGCAAGTTCAAAATGGCTCATTGATAGTGGTTGCACCAACCACATGACCAATGATCAGCAAATTTTCAAGGAGCTTAACAAGTCTTCAAAACCAAAGAAGAGAACAAACAAGAACTCCATCAAAGTCAAAGCTAAAAGTTCACAAATCTGTCCTCATATAATAAGAATTTATGCTGAAGAAGCTGAACAAGGAAGCAACAACACAAATCTATTGAAGAATTCAGAAGTGCCAACAAAGATGAAAAAGGTAGCAGCTGGTTCACCCAATAAGAAAATTAATACTCAAGGTAAAAAGAAAGTAGAGGTGTCCAAGACTACTACAGCAGTACATGGTTCTCAGAAGAAGATTCAAGCAACATCGACAAAAAGAACTAGCAAGCTGGACACAAAATGATACTTGGAGCTGATTTTATGGTTAATGAAGTTCGAGAGAAAACTAATGAAATTAATGGCCATGGAATATGCAGCTCTAGAGTTAAGGAGGAGAATGTTGGGGACAGTACCTCAAGAGCTGCTGATTTGGAAGAAGTGTTTTAGCTGATGTGTTAATTACTAAGATGCTGATGAAGCTTTGCTGTATAAATTGGATTTATGAATGAATAAAATTTACGCCTTCTATAACTCAAAATCTCTCTTATACTTTTGTTGTGCTCTATTAGAAAATTAAGCATTAAATTATCACACCCCTTACTTCATACACAACTCTATGTCGATATTGCATGTACTTGGAGGGAAATAGGCCAGCCATGGCACCAATCCATAGAGGTAACCATCACACTCTTTGCCAGTTATCTAAAATGAAGTACCTGGTGCTTCTTCCCCATCTCCTTAATAGGTTGTCATCCAAAGTAGGCTTAAGCTTCTGGCTAAGCATTTGGCTTAGGTTGTTGCTCTCTCCTACTCTTACACAGACTGGTTTGGTCCTTGCAATAGAAGCATTTCCAACTTTTTATCTGTTTTGGAACAATATTCACACATAATTCATGACCCATTACAATAGTTCACACAGAAAAAAAGAATGGTTAGGATAACATCAATTTCTTATTTATTTAGCATGATTTTTTAGATCCAACTCTTCCATGATCAAGGATGCATATTACTCGATCTACTTGTTTTTGAATATTTGATAATTTATTTGCAGAAGTAGTAAGGGTAATAATTTATAAATATAAACGATCGAATTTATCTTACTCAATTCAAATTTTATTATGATATAAAGCACTTGCTCTATATTATTAATTAATATAAACGCTGCTGCTGTTGTTGGCATTTTTATAGTCGTAGAAGGCTTAATTATTTCATTGATGAAGAGGCTATTTTTTTTTTTTGGAAGCTTGATGAAGAGGCTATTTATACACATGAAATTGTAACTGAAATAAGCTGCATCTTGAAGTTTTCAGCATAATTTCATTGTTTTTTAAATGTTAAAATGTTTTAGCTTCATATCTATATCAGTTTCAGATTATTCAAAAGCAAGTTTATGAACATGTTTAAGATTTTTCAGCATGCATTCATCAATTTTTCAGCAAGTTTTATAATCTTTTTCAAAAACAAAAATCAGATTTTCAGTTTAAGATCAAGAATGTTTTCAAGAGATCTTCAAGTCTTTAAACTGAACAATTTTCAAAAGACTTTCAAGTCTTTAAATTTAATAATTTGCAAAAGACCAGCAAGTCTTTAAATTGAAAAAAATGAAGAGATCGGCATGTCTCAAAACTGTAATAACAAGAACAAAATATGACCTGCATGTCTATAAACTGCAAATGACATAAAAATAAGGCCTGCATGTCTCAAAATTGCAAGAACAAAACAAGACATGCATGTCTATAAACTGCAAATGACATAAAAAAAATTCAAGCAGAAGATTTTCCATCAAGGAGGAGATTGCTTCGAGAAATTGATGAACCCATGATGAAGATTTGAATCGAGTTACAAGAAGAGCAAGCTGAAATTCACAAAAGGAAGCAATGCCCAAGGAGTATATCAAAAGAAAGCAATATCCAAGAAGCAAATTTCAGTTTTTGAAGTTTGCAACTACTGAAGCAAGGAGGAGTGTTAGAAATATGCTCCAATAGCTGACTAGATTAAAGTTTGAATAAGTCTTAGTTGTTTGAATGAGTCTTAGTATGTTGTTATATTTTTTTTATGTTTCAAGCTATCAACAAAATATGCAGATTTGTTGCAGATTTTTTGTTTATTTCAGTTACAATTTCATGTGTATAAATAGCCTCTTCATCAATGAGCTTTCTTTTTTTTGGAATAGCTATATGAGCTTTCCATGGTACGTACCATGATGTGAAATTTCTCCAAGGAGTACAAATCAGAATGCATGTCAATATGTATATATTCAAAGGTAAGGCATTGCTAGATAAGCCATTATTCAGTTATCTTTGTACAGACACTTAATTAAAAAGACTATATATATATAGCAAGCTAACGTAAAACATCTACCTGACTCGTATGTGGACCAAATAGAGAGACAAAAAACAAAACGTACAACCCGTAAGACCTCAAAATATTTTATTACTATAATTTATTTAATTACTTCCTATTTTGTTTGGGATTCTTATTTTATTCCTTTTTTATTTTCCTACCTTGGCTAGAATTTGACTTTTTTTAATCTTAGCTAGGATTTTATTTTTATTTCCTATTAAAATTAGGGTTATTGGGTTGTGCCACTCTATAAATAGGTGACTTGTTCTCTCATATATCAACTCATGAATAATATAAGAATCTTTTGTCATTTTTTTCTTAAGTTTCGGTGTTGAAATTTGCTTGTTTTTTCTTTAAGGATTAGTTGTGTACTAACCTTGTTTATTTTCACGCTCACTCACTGTGTGAGACTCAGAGTTTGTAATTGAATGGTTTTCCAATATATTGATTAACAATATTGAGTACAACATATATAGGGTACAGTAACGAGTTAAGAGATAATACAAAGGAATGAGATAAAATACAACGTAACTAATATAACAAATATATATGAAATAGTGAGTAGGAGTTATCTTCAACACCCCCCGTCAAGGTGATGGTGGAACATGGTGTAACCGAAGCTTGATGAAGATAAACTTGAATGGTTGTTTGGGCAGTGGTTTGGTGAGCACATCGGCTAATTGATCCCGAGATGAAATAGAGCCAACCGTTAGCCGTTTGGATTGCACCAATTCACACAAAAATGAAAATCACACTCTACATGACGAGTTTTAGCACTGAAAATCGAATTTGAGGAAAGGAAAACAGCCCCCAAATTATCACACCATATGTGTGGAACTCGTTTAGAATGAACACCAAGATC
Organism: Mallotus japonicus; assembly: GCA_949634005.1. NCBI lineage: Eukaryota > Viridiplantae > Streptophyta > Magnoliopsida > Malpighiales > Euphorbiaceae > Mallotus > Mallotus japonicus. The sequence goes on from CATIWK010096433.1 coordinate 3,823, forward strand.
TTGAAGTAGAACATGTATCCATTTAATATCGGAAGCTGCATTGGCAACAGCTCGGAATTCCGATTCTATGGAAGATCGAGCTACCTTATTTTGTTTTTTTTAAGACTATCCAATTAGATTACAGCCAAGAAAAATAAGGGAACCACTTGTAGAACGTCTATCATCTAGATTCCCCACCCAATCAGCATCAATAAAAATGGACAATTCAGTAGAGGCAAACCGAGAGAGAAGAAGACCATATTGAACTGTAACTTGAAGATAATTTAGTAATCTCTTCATTGCTTTAAAGTGAACCAATGTAGGATTGTGCATAAACTGAGTTAAGCGATTCACTACAAAAATTATATCTATTCTTGTCATTGTAATATATTACAATGATCTACAGCATTACCGAAACTTAGTAGCCTCCTGAGATAATATCGGTTCTCCATCAGAATTTTTCAGAACAAGATCGGATTGCATAGGTGTGAAGAGTGGTCGGCTATTTTGCATTCCCATCTATTTTAAAATAGACCGAATGTAGGTTTATTGATGTAGTATCAAGCCTTTCGAATGATGGACTGCCTCCAAGCTAATAAAATATTTCAAGGGCCCTAAGTCACGTAGTGAAAATTTTGCATGTAACTTGCCAATGATTATTTTAACAAAGGTGGGATCACTGCCTGTAAGGATGATATCATCTACATACACCAATAAGAAACAGAAAAATGAATTGTTAGAGTAAATAAATAATGAAGAATCGGCATTGGAACCCCGAAAGCCAAGGGACAAGAGAGATGTGCTCAATTTTTGGAACCATGATCTTGGGGTTTGCTTGAGCCCATATAAGGATTTCTGAAGTTGACAAACATAATGAGGAAATTTAATATCAATAAATCTTTGTGGTTATTTCATAAAAACCTCCTCTTTCAATTCTCCATGTAAGAAAGCATTATTGACATCTAATTATCAAATTAGCCATCCCCGGGATATTGCAACTGAAAGCACAGTTCTTATTGTCAATGGTTTAATTATCGGACTAAAGGTATCCGTATAATCAAGACCATACTCTTGTGTGTAACCCTCAGCAACCAACCTCGCTTTGTAGCATTCAATGGAACCATTAGCATGTCTTTTAATCTTGTAGACCCATCGATTATCAATAATATTTGCATGAGGAGGAGGCGGAACAAAATCCCATATATTGGTATTATAGAATGAGAATTTCATTTTGCATAGTATCTCTCCATTGTGGTAAGAGAATAGCTTTCGAGTAAGAAGTGGGTTTAGTTTCAATGGAAGAGGCAGAACAAGTAGCTAGATTGGCATGTTTGGATGATTTTGCTAGAGTGGAAGGACGTAGTTCCATAGGATGGGTTCAATTTGGAGGTTATTGAGCAAGGGAAGTTTGAGTAGATAAAGGAAGATCAACAAATAAATTAATGCCTTTAGGATTAAAAACATTAATTTTTTATGTTTAGGTTGTAGCGGAATTGGTGGAGTTGTATGTTAGGTTGTTGTTGGGTGGAGATACAGTGAAGGTTTTGGTTTGAAGGGTGAAAGATTGAGATAAGGAGAGAGGTGTTTGAGGTGAATTAAAATTGGTAAGGGAAAGAAGTGGAGATAAAGTAGAAGTGTTACCCAATTTTGGTGGAGAAGGAACAGATGATAATGGATAGGACAATTGTAGCTAAGGAGTTGGAGTTGGTATGGGAGAGGGTGGATCAATAACCAAATTAATTTTTTTAAAAGGAAATTTGGACTCATCAAAGGTTACATGACGTGCAAAATATATTTTTCCAGTTTCTTAATCTAGACATCTATAACCTAGATAATGAGGAGAGTATCTTAGAAAAACACATTCTTTACTATGATATGAGAATTTATGATTGTTAAATGGAAGTAGCAAAGGGTAGACTGCACTTTCAAATATTTTTTAAAAAGAATAATTCGGTTGTTGATTGAATAATAATTGAAAATGAATAGCATTGGAGAGGGATTTTGTAGGCATGTGGTTAGTAAGAAAAACTGTTATGTCAAAGGCGAATTGCCGATACCTAAAAGGAACACTGCAGTGACCAAGTAAAGAAAGACCAATATCCACAATATGTCTTATTTTTCTTTCAGCTGTTCTATTTTGTTCATGAGTGTGTGGGCATGTTATGTGATGATGAATACTAATTTTCTTAAAAAAAATGTGTAATGAGCGATATTCACCACCCCAATCTGAATTAAAAGCTTTTATAGTGGTATTAAATTTCCTTTCAACTAAAGATTGAAATTGTTGAAAAACAGCAAAAACATCACTTTTAGCTTTAAGAGGATAGAACCATGTAAACAAAGAATAGTCATCAATAAAGATAACAAAATATTTATGACCTAAAGAAGAAAGCATAGGTGTTGGCCCCTTGATATCCGAATGAATTAAATCAAGGGGGGTAGAACTTTGATTGTAAGTTATAGGTAAAGACAAACGATGAAGTTTTCCTAGACAACATGCCTTACATTTTTTTGAAGAGGTAGAAAAACTAGAACAAGGTAATTGAAATTTCTGAATGAGTTGCTTAACAGCTAGAAAATTACGATGGCTTAATCGCGCATGCCATTGTTGGAGATTGGCGAGATACGTATGAAAAGAAGGACTCAAAGACTGTAGCTTGTATAATCCATTATCATTGGTCCCTCAAAGTTGGATTTTCTTGGTGGTCTTGTCCTTCACAAAACAAGATTCATCATCAAACTCAAAAAAATAATGATTATCTTTGCAAAATTTTTTAACAGAAAGTAATGGCTTGGTTATAGATGGAACATGAAGAACATTATTTAAAGCAAAAGAATATTTAGAGTTAGATATGTTACTCTTACCAACATGGGCAATGGGAAGGCCTTGCCCATCTCCAACCACAAGTTTATCATTACCTTAGTAATCATTATGGATACTCAAAGATGCTAGGTTAGGGGTTACATGATGACTCGCACCCGTATCAAGAAACCAATTAACAGATGAAGTAGAAAAATTATCCACATGACTAAGATTTGCTTAAGGAGCCGAGAAGGAACGAGGTGGTTAGTAAGAGGACTATCCCGATGTAGAACCAGTAAAACGAGTAAAATTTGGATCAAAGCTTCGCTTACAATTGAAGGGCACATGATTGTTGTAACCACAGATATGGCACCGAACCAAGTTGGATCTGTTTTGGTTTTGATGTCAGTTTCGGTTGAAATTGGATTGAGACCAGTGGTTGGAACCATTATTTGGAGAAGAAGAATAACTAGAGGACATCGAGGATGAGGAATGTTGCACCATATGAGCCACAGGAACCGGTGTTTGTTGTGCTTTCAATAATAATTAGTAGGAGACTAATTGTCCATGAAGATCATGGAATGATGGTGGATCAATTCTTTGTTGCAATCCTCCAATAACTCCATTAAAATCAGAACCGAGATTGTGAAAAACAATGGTATTAAACTTTGCTGTTGAGATTCGTTGTCCAGCGAGGGCTAGGCTATCGGCAATATTCCTGGCCTTGAAGAGATATTCAGAGACAGACATGTCATTTTTTTGAAAGATTGTGAAGTTCAATGTAAAGTTGGGTTCTTTGTGCATTGTTTACCATGCCATATACAAAAGACAATGTTTGCCAAACGAATGAAGCTGAGTTAAAACATATCAAGTGAGGATAAACTTCCTCAGAAATTGTCGAGAGGAGCCATAAAAATAAAATCTGGTCTTTGTTGAACCAGACAGTATAGGTGGTATTCAACTCTTGTTCTTATGTAGTGGCATTAAGAATAGTTTTTGGTGGAGGTGGCTTGGTTCCATACAATATGCTATGTAAATTATAAAAATTGTGCAATAGCTGGAACTGTAACTTCCAGGGAATAAAGTTCTTTGAATTTAGTTTAATAGAAAATGTTTGTTGAATATTGGTAGGAGTAGTATGAGAGATAATAGTCGGTAATGGCAGTAGTGAGTTGGTTTGGTTGAAGAAGATGAATGAGACATATCTGTGGTAGAAGAGGAAGTTGCAAAATAGTTGGTTTAGGTTGCCATGTTCGCTCTGATACCAAATTAGAGTTTGTAATTGAATGGTTTTCCAATATATTGATTAACAATATTGAGTACAACATATATAGGGTATAGTAACGAGTTAAGAGAAAATACAAAGGAATGAGATCAAATACAACGTAACTAATATAAAAAATATATCTGAAATAGTGAGCAGGAGTTATCTTCAATAGTGAGGTGGTATCAGAGCAGGCAACTCACCCAATATGATGGCAAGTGATGGTAGTAGAGTAAGTGGTCGTGTCCATAACGGTGATCAGGACGTGGAATTCTTACGAACTGGCCCCCAAGATCAAGAGATGATAGTGAAAGCCTTGGAGCAAAGTGTAGATCACAGATTCCAGTGTTTGGATTAAGGCTTTGATGAAATTGCTGGTCAACTTCATGCTTTGGCGGTAGATGTCAACAGAAACATGAATGTTGATAGGTAGCGTCCAAAAGAAGATGCTGCTCGAGGCCAACCTATTAACAGACCTGTTCCTACATACAATTATAGGCAATAATTCTACGTTAAAGAATCAGATGAGTAGGATGAATTCATGCCTAACTACTATAGGCCTCCTAGATATAAAGGTAATAATAGAAACACTTATGATTATGATAGAGAAAATCATGACTTTAATTTAAAGGTAGATATTCCTTACTTTAATGAAAATCTAAATATTGAAGATTTTATTAATTGGCTTACAGATATATATCGATTCTTTGAGTACATGGAGATTCCAGATGAGAAGAAAGTGAAGCTAGTGGCTTGTAGATTAAAAGGTGGTGCTTCTGCTTGGTGGGAAAGGCTACAAAGTAGGAGGCCATTAGTCAGATCTTGGAATAGAATGAAGTAACTCTTAAGGAGAGATTTTCTTCCGCCAGACTATGAGCAAATTTTATTCCAATAATACTAGCGATGCCATCAAGGTCAAAGATCAGTCTATGACTATATCGTAGAGTTTATGAGATTAGCAGAGAGGAATACCCTAATGGAGAGTGAAGGCCAATAGGTAGCAAGGTGCCTTGAAGGGTTAAAGCCTAAGCTCAAAGACAATATATGTGTACAAGTGCTACGCAACTTGAATGAGGCAAAAAATATGGATTTGAAGGCAGAAATGATGGTGTTAGATAAAGGAAGATATGATTCCCCTTATATTACTTACAACCACGATAATCATAAGGTGGTTATTGACAAACCCAAGCCACTACAAGAGGTAGCAATACATAATGATTAATACAGAGAGGATAAAGTTGCTAGAAAGTAAAAGGTGATAAAAGAAAAAGGGCCACAAATCTGTATATGCTAAGCCAATTCCTGGAAAGTGCTTCAAATGTAACCAACCTGGATATCGCTCTAGTGATTGTCCTCTCATAAAAGCATCAGTCCATATGATTGATAGAGATGAAGAAGAAGGTGAAGAAGTTTGTTGCAATTTAGATGGGGATGATGATAAGTACAAGGAAGGTGATGCAAGGCAGACCTATATGTGAGAAGACTAATGTTAGTGCCAAAATAAAAGGATAACTCCTAGCAACATCAGTTGTTTCGAACTAGATATATCATTAATAATCGTTTATTTGATTTGATTATTGATAGTGGTAGTTGTGAGAACATAATTGGAAGAGATGCAGTGGGCTCCTTACAACTGTCTACAGAGAAGCTTCCTAATCCTTAATCAATCGGATGGATTAAAGCTGCTAAGAAGATTCAAGTGACAGAACGATGCAAAGTATTTTTCTCTATTACGAGGTGGTAGATATAGATGCTTTTCACTTATTATTTCAGAGACCTTGGCAATATGATATCAATACACAACATGCAAGGAGGGAGAAAGTCTACAAACTCGAAAAAGGAGGCACAAAGTTCACTTTATTGTCTATAAAGGGAAGTTCTCATCCCAAGACTTCAAAAGTGGAGGGGTGAACTTTCTTTACTCTCACCCGTTTAAAATGTAAGATAGAGCATGCATGTAAAGATGCCAAGGAAATTTATACCCTGATTGTGAAATAAGTCTTGACTGTTAATAAGGAGCAGAAAGCAGTAGAGCATCCAGATGCAATCAAACCATAATTGGAGGAATTTAGTGAAATCATACCAAAAGAGCTACCATATAGGTTGCCTCCAATGAGGGATATTCAGCACCATATTGACTTGATTCTTATAGCCAGTCTACTAAACTTGCATCATTATAGGATGAGTCCTCAAAAGAGTGAGATCTTGAAAGAGAAGGTAAATGAATTAATATAAAAAGGAATCCATGAAAGTATGAGTCCGTGTGCAGTTCCAGCCTTATTGACGTCAAAGAAAGATGGAAGTTGGCATATGTGTGTGGACAATATAGCTATTAATAAAATCGTGGTTGGGTACAAGTTTCCAATTCCTCAACTAGATGATATGTTAGACCATTTAGGTAGAGCAACTGTCTTTTCAAAGATCGATTTAAGAAGTGGGTACCATCAGATTTGAATCAGACCAGGAGATGAATGGAAGACAACCTTCAAAACTAAAGAAGGGTTATATGATTGGTTAGTGATGCCTTTTGGTCTAACGAATGCTCCAAGCACCTTTATATGACTAATGAATCAAGTATTCAAACTTTTCATTGGAAAGTTTGTTGTTGTTTATTTTGATGATATTTTAATTTATAGTCGATCCAAGAAAGAACATCTCTTGCATTTGCGTGAAGTACTGAAAGCGCTACGAGAACAAATTGTATATGAATATAAAGAAGTGCAGTTTCATAACTAATAAATTGTTATTCTTGGGATTCATAATGCGTTTAGAGGGCATTCAAGTTGATGAAGAGAAAGTCGGAGTTATTAGAGAATGGCCCACTACAAAGACTATGATAGAAGTAGGAAACTTTCATGGATTGGCAACTTTCTATAGGCATTTCATCAAAAACATTAGCAGTATAGTAGCTGTAATTACAGAGTGCTTGAAGAAAGAAAAGTTTCAATTGGGGGAGGAAGCTGAGGCTTTCTTTACAATCCTAAAAGAGAAGTTATGCACTGCTCCAGTGCTAATGCTACCAAATTTTAATAAGCTATTTGAAGTAGATTGTGATGCAAGTGGCGTTGGGATAAAAGATGTTCTTTCCCAAGAAAAGAGACCAATGGCATTCTTCAGTAAGAAGGTGAGTGATGCCAGGCATAAATGGACCACTTAGGATAAAGAGTTAGACCACCGGACATAAGTAACAAGTCAAAAAATTCTTTAGGATGCCAAAATTTTCCATGGAATATAAATCAAGCTTTGTTTTTCCTTAATTACTTAATTATATATAAAAAATATATATAAATATGCAAGGGCTCACTGCGCTGCTTCTACTGATAATCCGAATTGCTAACAGTAGTAGATTAGCAAATGAAAAGAAGGCCTCTAAATACATTTCATTACTAAAAACAACTATTAATGATATTTCCTAATTACTTTCTAGAATATTTATTAAATAAGAAAAAGTTTAATAAAAAAATTATATGTAATTAGCCCTGCCTCCTAAATGATTAATGTTTTAGTTGTATATCGTTACTTAAGGAGAAAAAACAAAATTAGTGTAATTCCCATAATATTTGAGAAGAAATTATAAAAATTACTACTTATTACCTGAATAAAAAAAGGGTTAATACGTAATTAAAGATTCAAATTTATTTAGTTCATGATAGATACATATATACATGAAAGTGAAATGATATTAATGAACAAAATAAAATCAAAGGTTTTTTTTTTTTTTGAATTAACAACTTCAAACAATTGAATAGAGTACACATACACTTATCCTTATCGATTAAAAATTTGCTAGAGGTAACCTGCTAGCTAGGAAGACAACTTTGTTGGTTAAAAGAGAAGAAAGTGGCAAAGACCCAAGTATTAACACAGTAAAACTATTTTACAGTACCTTTGTAATTTTTCATTAATTTGTTACATCTTATTACTTGTTGTTTATCTCTTTGTACCTCATCGTTGTATGTATACTTTACATGTATTGTTCTCTCAATCAATGAAATACAATTCCAAAACACTTTCTCTCAATTAGTTTTCACATGGTATTAGAGCACCATGGCTTCAAATGTTGAAACTCAAATTGTTCCGGTCTCCTCTTCATCATCATCATCTGCAACTTCAACCCAAATCAAATTTTCTATCAAGCTTACACCACGAAACTATCTAGCATGGAAGACTCAGCTCATTCCCCTTCTTAATTTTGAAGATCTCATGGGATACATTGATGGTTCAAAACCTCCTCCATCGACAATGATTATGAACATAGACACTACTCCATCTCCAATTCCAAACCCAGAATTTTAGAACTGGTTTATGAAAGACCAAATGCTTCTCTCATAGATTTTCTCTTCTCTCACCGAAGACATCTTCCCTTATATTATTGGTGTTACATCTTCTCAGCAGGCCTAGACTGCTGTTGCCAACACCTTCGGTGCCATTTCATAGAACCATCAGCTTCAGCTTCATATTGAGCTACAAGAACTTAAGAAGAATGTTCGAACTGTTACTGAATATCTCCGCCAAGAAAAATCAATTACCAATGAGTTGGCAGCTGCAGCCGCAAGGAGCATTTATGCAGCAGAATTTAATGCATCATTTTTCAAAACATTGGCCTAGAGTATCAAGGTATTATTTCTTCTCTAAATATAAGAGCTAAATCGGTGATCTTCAATGAATTACATAGCAAATTAGTCTTACATGAGATACTACTCAAGAGTAACTTTGAATCATACACAGCTCATATTACCCATTGACCTCCATTGTTGCCCATACCATCATCTTCTCCCTCCATCCCGAACTATCACACACACACTGTCCGTCGCCCTTTACCCTAAACTTTCTAACCTCCACGACAACCTCACCCCCGTTAAGGTATTTCTTATCAAATATGTTGGTTACACAATCATACGGCTACTGTCTGTCGTCGAAGGTATAACAGATCCTCTTCCTCTCAGTTCTCGACTGCCTTTTCCCCACAGGCTCATGTTAGCTATCACCAAGCCTCCTCGCCTCCAATCAATTCTCTTCAACCCTGGATTGCCAATACAGGAGCCTCTACCCACTTCACACCTGATCTCAGCTCATTACAAATGCCTTAACCATTCAATGACTTTGATAAATTATTCATAAGTGATAGAAAAGGTTTGGATATCACTCATTTTTGTACTTTTCATTTAAGCACACCTCCTCACTCTTTTATTTTAGTAAATACACTTCATGTTCCAAAAATATCAAAACCATCAATTTATGTTCATAATTTTTATGTTGATAACAAGTGCTACTTTGAATTTTGGCCTTCTTTCTTTGATGTTAAGGATCAAGAAACCAAGCAGACTCTACTGAAGGGAGGAAAAAAACATGGCTTGTTCGAGTTTCCATCCAACTTTAATTATGCTTTTCTTGCTACTTCTCCAAATTCTTATGAATTATGGCTCTCTCGTCTCGGGCATCCCCATTATCAAGCTCTCCTCCAATTCACCAAGCAATATAAAATTCCTTTGAGTACAACTCCAAAGTCTCCTTATCTGTCTTATCTTTAAGGAAAATTCTCAAAATTACCATTTTCTTCTGCAGAACATAAACAAATGCTCTATTTCAAATTTTGCATTCTGATGTCTAGGGGCATTCCTAATTTTGGCTAATGTTGGATTTAAGTATTTTGTTCATTTTGTTGATGATTTCACCCGGTTTACTTAGATATTATTTTTTAAAAATAAAAGCGATGTTTATGATGCCTTTGTTAACTTTCACAACTTTGTCCAAAATCAATTTCATGTCAAGATCAAAGCCTTCCATTCTAATTGGGGTGGTGAGTTTTAGAAAATAAATAAATTTTTGAAAACTCATGGCATCATTCATCGAATCGCATGCCTGTATACTCATGAGCAAAATGGATTAGCTTAAAGAACAATTAGGCACATTATTGATAAAGGACTAACCTTACTAGCTCAAAGTAATGTTCCCTCCAAACATTGGCCATATGCATTTAACACTGTTGTGTCTCTCATAAATTCCATGCTCACCCTTATTCTTAACAACAACTCCCCATAATTTAAATTTTTTGGACTTTCTCCTCCATATTAAAATTTTAAAATTTTTGGTTGTTATATATATCCTCTTCTCCGCCCCTATAACACTCTTAAATTTTAATTTTGGACAATCCTATGTATATACTTAGGTCCGTCACATATGCATCGTTGCCACAAGTGTCTAGATCCTTCTACAGGATGTATATACATAGCCCGTAATGTAAAATTTGATGAGCATCACCTTCCTTCTTAAACTCTATTTCCTACGGTCACATCCTTTCCCTCAAGCAATTCAATTTGGATACAACTACTACAAAGTCATGTTTATCCATCTCCTTAAGGTATGTCATTTGCTTCACACTCCTTATCCTCTCCTTCTTCTTCTGATTCAAATCAATCCCGCAACCACCTTACCTCTTCTCCAAATTTAATTTCTCAACCAGCCATATCTACCTTATCTCCTCCCTTATCTACATCTCACTCTACCCAAAACTCTCTTACCACAGATATCAATCTTATTGTTGATTTATCATCCTATCCTTCACAATAACTTAAATAAACCACATCCACCACTCCACATCCTCCACCTAATCTAACCTGCACACACCAAATGACTCTACGCTCCAAAACCATGCAACGGAGACATGCCAAGTTATCCTAATGCCAAATTCCATTATCACCATTACAAGTTGAGCCCACTTATTTCACCACAGTCAACACGCTTAAAGAATGGCAAGAAGCTATGAGCGATGAATATAATTCTCTCATATAAAGCAACACCTAGACTCTTGTTCCTAAGCCATCCAATTGCAATATTATTAGAAATAATTAGTATTCGGAATCAAGCGCAATCCAGATAACATCATCTCTGGGTACAAAGTGAAGCTCATAGTAAAGGGCTATAATCAACAAAGCAGAATTGACTATGATCAAACATTTAGCCCGGTAGTCAAAGCTTTAACCATAAGGATTTTTCTCTCCTAGGCTGCTATAAAACGGTGGCCAATACACCAACTGGACATCTTGAATGCTTTTCTACATGGCACCCTTGGTGAAACAATATATATGGATCAACCACCTGGATTCAAAAATCCCTAGTATCTGGATCATGTGTGCTTACTTAAACAGTTTCTTTCCAGATTAAGTTCTTTTCTAATGAATAATGGCTTCAACTCATCTAAAGCTGACTCCTCCATGTTATTTCTCTGCAATGATACTGAGTTAGTGGTTCTTCTTATTTATGTTGATGACATAATTTTCATAAGTCCTTCTCTTATGTTAATTAACTAGGTTCTCTCTCAATTGCAATGGGAATTTTAGGTCAAAGGTGTTCAACCATTGCAATATTTTCTGGGCATTCAAGTCACTCAATTAGATAATGGTTTGTTCATCAGTCAACGAAAATATTTACAGGATCTTCTCCACAAAACTGGATTGTAAGACGCCAAAGGATGTCAAACTCTGATGATCACTACACATCTACTGTCTAAAACACAAGGACAACCATTTGATCAGCTTGAGCTTTATCACTATGTAGTTGGTGCCTTACAATATGCCACTCTTACTCGACCGATATAGCATTTTTTGTCAACTGTCTCTGCCAATTTATGCACTCACCAACGGACATCCATTGGGCAGTAGTCAAGTGTTTACTAAGGTATATCAAGATACCATTCATTACTCACTTCATTTTGCTGCTCAAAACACACTTCTGCTTCAATGTTACTTGGATAGCGATCGGGGAGGATGCCCTGATACTCATCTCTCAACAAGTGATTTCGGCATCTATCTTGGCAATTCTTTAATTTCATGGAGTGCCAAAAAGCAAATGACTGTGACTCGATCTTCTTCTGAGAGCGAATACAAAGCTCTGGCCAACACCACTGCCTAACTTCTTTAGATAACATCTCTACTGTCCAAACTTGGCTTCACTTGTGAATCTACACCCATCTTATGGTATGACAACATCGGAGCAATATACATGTCTTCTAATCCAATTTTTCATACCCGAACTAAGCATATCATGCTTGATTTTCATTTTGTTAGAGAACAAGTAGCAAAAGGATCGGTTAAAATTGGCTTATTATCATCAAAAGATCAAATCGCTAATATCTTCACCAAGCATTTGGGAGTTTAGTCCTTTCAGCATTTTTGTTCCAAGCTTCGTCTTCAACCTCACTCTCCATAGGCTTATCAAGTAAAACTATTTTACAGTACCTTTGTAATTTGTCATTAATTTGTTACATCTTGTTACTTATTGTTTATCTTTTGGTATCTCATCGTTGTATATATATTTTACATGTACTGCTCCCTCAATCAATGAAATATAATTCCAAAAGACTTTCTCTCTATTAGTTTTCACCAAGAAGAGTAGGCAATTTTGAACCAAACCCACAAATAAAAATAACAGGTTAAATACACAACAGAATAGAAATTTATCATATTTAGATTAACTTATTTGACTAGAATTCAAAAATAACACTATAAAATATGAGGAAATGACTCACCTCAAAAAAATTCTAGAGGTTTACAAGAATCAGAGATTGATATTACAAATTCAGTCAAGATAAAGGAATTAAAATGCCCCTTAATTGAAAAGGACAAAAACATGTTTTTGGATTTCAACCCAAAATTACTCTTTCAAGGCAGTAGGACAAATTGTCATTTCTAAACAAAATCCTAGCAATAGGACTTTGAAAACACTTAAAAGAAAATATAGTAGATAAGGGCATAGGTAAATAGTGGCCATTATACTTAATTCATTGTGAAACATACTTTGAAAACATTCTTTCAAAGACAATTTTAGGTCAAATTTTTAGTTTTTAGACTTTTTGTTCCCATCAAAGTTTTTTTTTCAGAAAATATAATTTGAAAAACTTAAATGCAGAGATATGAAACTATCAAACACAAACTTAAAATGACAAGCTATCAATGTACTTTAAAAATCTGCATTGTTTTGGGTACTTGTCTTCTTGGAAAAACTATCTCTAATCTTCACATCATCTAGGAAAAGACTCTTCTCTATCTTCTTTCCTTTTGGAGAAATTGATCTCTATTAGGTCAGAATTTTTCTATTTTTGCAGTTTAAAGACTTGCTTAGAACTGAAATTTCTAATAGTTTAAGCACACTATTAGATCCAAACTTGGTTTTGAAATTCTGAATGCAGTTTAAAAACATGCTAGTCCTTCAAATCTTTGTTAGTTTAAGGACATGACTGGTCCATAAAATCTTGGTTCTGAAAGATCTTAGTTTTCGAGATCTTAGTAATTTTTTTAAGCCGGCCCTATACAATTATTTATTTTTACTTTAACTATCTTTCATACTAAATTACCTATACAATTTATTTTTAAATACAAAATTTATTTCCATGTTTTCGGTACTCATGGCTCCTAGTCCTATATAGGTGTCAATAATTTTTTTGGTACATTTGCCGCATCCATTAATGTATCTACGTTCAGTATCCATTCTCTGTTCTTAAACATAGGATCCCGAACAGAGTAACCTCCTTCAGGAATTGGATTGCTTTCAAGTTAAAGTTCTCTTCCATGCAAGTAAGCAACCATTACAAGAAATATTTTATTGTTACAATCTTTGGTGATGTTTTTCTATGCTTTGAATGCTAATTTTAATGGTTGCTTTCTGGGTTCATTGATCAACTAATGGTGATAGTAAAGATAGGGGGTGCGAGACACATTAGTTTACTATCATGTACTGGTCCGTCTGCAACATCTATCAAGTCTTGAATTTTAGTTTCAAGTCAGTTTTGTTTTCATAGTAAACAATTACAATAAGCAAACCAAACGAAAGTGCAGACGGACAAACATCCAAATGCTAGTTTTGCAATATGGATCACTCTTTCAGCAACTTTGTTTCGAGGAGTTGGTAGGCATTGGTCAATTACATCCTTCAACAGTCCTGTTTGATTATCAACTGAAGAAAACAATGAAGATGATAATGAGGAAAGATATGATATGAGATCACCCGGATCTGTTCCCATTAGGATTTCGAGTGTCACCACACCAAAACTGTAGACATCACATTTTTCATTGACCATCATTGTGTAAGCCAACTCTACAAAAGAAATGAATATGCTTTAGACTGTAATATTGCTAATGATATAGCTTTATTTAATCAATCACTACTAAATAACAAAATATTAACCAGTGGCCTGATTTAGTTTTATATAAATTTTGTACTATGCAGCAGTACACTCATTAATTTAATCATAGCACCAAAATCTACAATTTTCTTATAAACAAACTTTACGCTAGCAAAATAACAAGTAGATGAAAAGAATGTGCGCACCTGGAGCTGTGTAGCCAAATGTACCAGCAAATGCTGTCCAATCTGAAGAATCAAGCATGAGCAGCCTGGCTGTCCCAAAATCAGAAACATGTGCCTCAAACTCTGAATCCAATAGAACATTATTGCTGGTAATGTCTCGATGAACAATTGGAGGAGTGCAGTCAAGGTGCATATATGACAATGCATTAGCAATTCCTTTCACAACATTTAGCCTCTTGGCCCAATCCAATTTTGTAGCTTCTTCAATGTTGCTCAGTATCTTTTTAAACTTCCTCTTTCTATGAATTCATATATCAAGAATGAGTGTTTGGCATGTGAACAATATCCATGTAACTTCACAATATTCCGGTGACTAATGTTTGTCAAGGTGCAAATCTCACTTTGAAATGCTTTCAAATCTGCCATCTGCTCACCATTATGTGACTGGTGAAGTTTCTTCACAGCAAGGACACGACCTGTTGGAAGCACAGCCTTGTAGGCTGTTCCATAACCTCCAACGCCAATGAAATACTTAGAGTCGAACTCCTCTATAGCCTCAACAATATTCTCATATTGCAAATCTTGCTCATGGCCCCATATTGCACAGACGTTTTCACCACGCGACTTTTCACTTTTACTTCTACTTCGTATGCAAAGGATGAAGAGAACTCCCACCAATATCATAAGTAAAAATAAACCACCCAAGGGAGTAACAAGAATCCAAATCTCTACTTCAGTGCCCTTTGCACGCGACGAACAGAGCTTTATTCTAAGTCTTTGTTATTGCCACATAAGCCTTTGTTGTTTCGTAGTGCATCAAATGGAGCTTTGTGAAAGGCTTTAATGTGTGGAATTGGACCATCTAACTCATTGTAGGATACATTCACTGTTGTTAAGCTCAACAAGTTATCGAAAGTGATTGGAATGGTCCAATAGCAAATTGTGGGAGAGGTCCAATATTTCAAGCATTCTCAACTCTCCTAATTCTTGAGTTATCTCTTCACTCAAAAATTTTTGACTAAGATCAAGACTTTCTAGAGAGTGCAAATTTCCCATCTCTGAAGGAATCTTCCCTAAAAATTTATTCTTGCTTAGAGTCAAGAATATAAGATTTGAGCATTTCCCCAACTCTTTTGGAATTGCTCCTCTTAGATTGTTGGCTGCTAAGTTTAGATTTTCAAGACGAGTTAACATTCCAATTTTGACAGGAACTACACCTGAAAGCTCGTTAATTATCATTGAGCAAAAGTTTAAACAATGTTAACTTCCTCAGTTCTTTTGGAATCTCTCCAACAAAGTGATTTGATGAGAGATCAAGTAACTGCAATTGAGTTGCCTTTACAAGATCAACTGGAATTCTGCCAGAAATATCATTATTTGAGATTCTAAGTGTTGACAAATTCCGAAATTCTTCCCATTTCCACAAAAGCTCACCATAGAATTTGTTATCACTTAAATCCATAAAATTCACATGTGGATATACGCCAAAATCTTCAGATATATTGCCAGTGAGTTGATTTTTCTCAAGGTGGATCCTCAAAAGGCTGCTACAGTTTCTCAAGCTTCTTGGGATGGTACCACTGAAATAATTTCCACGGATATCAAAATATTGCATCTTTCGAAAGGCATATATCTTGAGGTAAATGGCCAGTCAATCTGTTGTCATATATCTGAAAATATTGCAAGAGTGTGAGGTTGTTCATTTCTGAAGGAAGAATCCCAGAAAGTTCATTAGAATGCAAGTACAAAACTGATAAGTTTCTTAGATTTCCAATTGAAGCCGGGATCCCACCGGTGAGATGATTGGAGGATAACGCAAGTTTAGTGAGCGATTTCCACGTTCCAACTTTTTGAGGTATGTGTTGCGTTTTAAATACCTGCAAGCGCACGGTTGTGATTGCAGTGTAAAAGATTATCGTTCCCACAGGGATTGTAAATTGAATACTAATATCTTTACTAATAATCTTAGCTAGTAAACCGAATAAAAGTGATTTAGCAATAAAGCATAAAATAAATAATTAAAATTAATAAAATCAAATAATTAAAAGCTTAGAGTCTAGGTCTAGTTTCACTATTCCAATCCGATCATGAACACAGTAATAAACAAAAGACATTAATATCAGTTAAGGGTAATTGTTCTAATTTACCTAAAGCCTCTCTCGAGTTCAATTAAGCATGCAAAGATTAAAGTTTAACCTACTCTCGTGATTAATAAGTTAATCTAAGCTCATTAGGTTC
>CATIWK010096484.1:0-14038 GCA_949634005.1 Mallotus japonicus
GAGGCATTCAGTCTGACAATCAGACTGTAAACTATGCAGCCTATACAACCTGTAACATGTCAGACTTGTAACATGACAGACTGTAACATGACAGAATATACAGCCTGTAACACAACTAATTCACAACTAATTCCTTTGACACCTATAATTTCACGTGATGGGCTCCCATGAAGTGAAATCTTGGGCCCATACATAACATGGCAATAGAAAAATTATCAAACAAAAAATGGATAAACCCAAAAAATGTTACGGCGCATATACCTATGAGCATTTTCTGGATCATAGAAAATTCAGTATTTAATTTGGTTGTGTAGTAATGAAGTGGTGTTTGCCTTAAGCTTAAACAAATCCAGAATATTATTTGAGATACAGATGATGATGCAGGTTCCATAAATTTTAGAATAAAAAATCTCTGAGTGTCCAATATCAGCAAAGTTTCTGATACAAGATGAAAGCGCTATGGGTCAACCTGGGATCTTACCAAGACCATCAGCATTCACATTTTTGAAGGAAGGAAAAAGAAAAGGAGAAAAGAGACCATCTAATCAAAGCCTTGGTGGGAAAGAAACAACATGTGAAAATTGTTTACCCTTCCAAGCCAGTAGGAAGACAAATGTGGTTCACCAGTGCCAACAGAAAGAAACTTAAACTCATGCAAAGCTGCAGTAGCTTGAGAAAACCTCGACCCCTGTCATTTATTGGAAAAAAGACCATCAGAATAACAAAAAACCAAATGTCCATAGGTATTTTGAGAAAACCTCGACCCTGTCATTTATTGGAAAAAAGACCATCAGAATAACAGAAAACCAAATGTCCATAGGTATTGAGAACCAAAATGTTACCTTGCGGAGAGTGGATGCGGATTGCAAAAGATGTTGCAATAAACACTCATTACATCCCAAGATCTGAAGTAGAACTCGCCTGAATGCTATGACTGGTTCTAACAAATTCATATGCAGCTGTGTTTGTTCCAAAATAGAATTCCAATCCATATTCAACCATGATAACTAGATAACAATTCAAAAACTTGCATCAGACAACCAGAATTAACTCTTTAATTTGGCAAGTAAATAAAAATTACTTGTGAATTGTACAATTGCAAAACATTAAAATTTTTCCTAATCTTTAAATGAATACCTGATCCATGGTAGGGAATACAGGTTCTAAATAACTTTGTTGCTTCTTAGAGCGAAGTTCTGTCATTTCACATGGAGATGTTATCCATCGTATATGCCATGCCATACCAAGTTGATAAAGTACCTGGAAATGTATCGACCCAAATGTTTGCGAGCATAAGAGAACTTTACATATCACCAGAAATTACAATGTAAAATTTTGCGACCGCCACTGCACACCCTTTATCCTTCCCACCTCTCCTACTCTCTTTCAAAGAAAGGACAACTTTCCAAATGTTAAAACAACACTAAAATTGACTAAAACCATTGATCCTTACGAAGAGCAAGAAAAATTAGAACTGAAATTAGCAGCATAGACCCAAATAGTAGCATAAAACTAAAACATAACTTTAGCAGGAAGTAGCTATGTTCGTATGAAAAAGGGCGAGAAATGCTAGATTACTTTAAGTAGAATCCAATGATTAAAAAGAAACACATCCTTTGTTGGTTTATGTATCTGCATATGTACCAGTTGAGAAGCAATGCATGAAACAAGATATCAAGTACCTGAAGTTTTATTACTGTTGAATAGATGTATTCAGTGCTCTCCTCACTTGCACATGAGACGGACCACATAAGCTCCTAAAATATATCAAACATCAGGACGTGACACTGAATGAGCAGCTTACCCATGGAAAAAAGTATGACACAAAAATTACCTGCTTTGAACCTTTCAGTTTACCATGAAATCCATCAAAATCTCCCTCTAGAAATGCCCTCAAACAGCTAATAATGACAAAAACAAAACATAAGATTCTACCACAGGGAAGAATGTTCATGATAAAGAGAATTAATGAAGATTCAGCTTTCAAAAGAGGCAACAAAATAGCAAATGCATATTTATATCTATATAACAGTACCAGAGTGACAATAAAATTATGTCATGATGTCAATCATAATGCCATCTAACTACTAAGCACTTCAATAGCATGCTGTATCAATGATTCCATCACTGTTTATAGCAGACAAAAATTACATTCTAGGAGCTTTTTCCATAATAGTGAACTGTTACTTTTATCAACAGGTCCGGTTAGTAAAACAATATTAGTATTGATGATAGAATTAAATACATATTGGCATATTCATTCCATCAAAACCGTTTTGATGATAACTATTGCTTCATCAAATTTCATTGTCTTCTAAGTTATAAAGTTTTGAAGGATGCCAATATTTTTTTAAGATTGAACATTTCTTAGTTCTGAAAAAACTGGGCCGTGAAGCCTAAAGATCATAAATTCTCATTACTGCAAAACCAGCACAATTTGGTGTTCTGAAATGCTCGAAAAGACATAACAGCAAAGGAAATTACATATAATTTTTCCATTTTCGTTTCTGAAAATGACAAGATAGATTTCTGTCAAAGATGTGAACTAATAAACTAGGATGCACCAAACATCTTCCAAATGATATTGCAATTATTCAAAGTTGTCATAACAGTATAGAGTTTCTGCATTCACTATACAAACTTGGACCTGTCCTTGTTACAAAAGCAAGATTTGTCCTCCCTAATTTTTCTATTTAAATTCCTTCAAATCTCTTGGTCCATTCCTCTATCTATCTCCACATAACATTTTCTAAATCTTCTGGAAATGATACAAATATCCAGAGCATTCAAAATAGCAAATCATTTTTATGGTCAGCACTGACAGACATTCAAGATGTTCTATGAAAGGTCTTAAATTCAAATAAATAAATGTGAAAAGAAACAAGAGAGAGAGCGCACTTCATATGTTATGGTTTCCAGATATTAAGGAACAAAAAACGATAAATAAATTAAAAAAGTGATAAAATAGTTTTTGTTTTCATTGAATTTTCTCTAGGATTTAAATATGAAAAGTTATTTTCAGGAAACATAAACCCAAACAGGCTGTTATCGTCCATATCCGAGGAGATTCCCAGAACCAAAAAAAAGGTAGGATACATCACTCCAACTAAAACCAAAAGTATATAACTAATATCAAGTTACCTGTGCAACTTTTCATTGAAATGATCAATTTTGAGATTTTGACTTGGAGGAGAATTGCCTCCCATGACAAGCAAAGAGAAATCCCATTTTCCTGCACGCCAAGCAGCCTCATACTGCAAATGTACATAAACCATTTAGGGAAAGTTATAAAGGAAGAGTCAAATCAGTGTTCCAAGGCAGGGTTACTTTTTAACAAATTAGCCATGACCTGCAATTCTTTGAACTCCAAGTCATGCTGAACCTGGCCCTTCTGAGAAGCCAATCCTTGGCAATACAAATCGAGCACATGCGTACAACCAATTTGCTGAAGAGATCTAATCAGACCTTTATAAGGTTTCCTGTGACTCATGTCATCTTTTGATGTAGCGAGGGATAGATGTGCTGGTTTTTGTGTAGGCTGTACTGACAAAGTTTTAGATTCACCATTCATTTGCAGAAAGGTATTTGAACGTACTTGTAAATCATAGCATTCAAGGGCCTTGCTCCAGTTCCCCTCATGCTCAAAGGTAACAACTTGAGAGGTCAACTGTTTAATCACGACAAAACCAATGAACAAGTTGTGAGTATAGTTTCAAAATCCCATGCATTCACAAGCAGAACTACAGAGAGAAATTCCACCCTAATTTGAAGCAAAGCTATCATTTGATCTCCAATAGTCAGAACGATTGCATAGCTTAAATTACCACATTTATTTTCGGATGCTTACAAATGATTTCACTGATGACCGAGCTTATTTTATATTTAAATATAAAAATCCTCAAATCAAGCAGTACACCATCAATGCACAAACAAATTATAATGCACAAGTGTGTATCCATGTCACAAATTATAACGCACAAGTGTGGCATTTGCCCCATGTCTTCATCCCTCCTTTACTTCATTGGGAATTTCCAAATGAACATTTCCAAAGAAATTCAATTTCTTGTATGGACCTTTGTGCAAACATGGTTCAGCTGAACTACAAAATGCTTGAAAATGCACAAACAACAGCCAAAAAGCACAAGGCTGCACTTTTTGTGCTCCCTCTCCCTGTCCCACACAGCAGTGTAAAAATCGGCATGTACATCAACATGATACAGCCAATCTAAGAAAACATTTCAAAAACGCCGGTCATTCCCCCCCACTCTCTCTCTCTCTCTCTCTCACGCTCAAAAAAATACATGTGTGCATTTGCATGCACACAAAAACACAGCTCCAAACTACAGAAAGCAATCAACTTTTGAAGTAAATAAGCTAATTTCAACAACAGACTACTGAGACAAGAAAGAACAAAGATGTCAATATTAGATGAAAACAACCAAATGAGAACTAACACTGACCTTATGTGACTGAATTAGCCCATATAAGCTATCAGGTTCATTGATTCGAGTGACTGCTGAGACAAGTACTTCAATGTGATCTGGCAGCTGGTGAAACCAATGAACAAAGAAAACAACAAGCTTGTTAATCCAGAGCGATCTATGAATTTTTCTACAATGATTGCACTGAAAATGGCCATAGGCCAGGGGTAATAAGATTTAATCACCGTGTTACAAGTAAATATGGGACATAAATTCCAACTTACCACCTCAAGATGTGAGAAATCTGGCCTCCCTAGTGTGAGGCTATTGAAATGTTCTTCACACCAGTATTCCACATACATCGTAGCGGTAAAGAATGAGCCACAAATCTAGAAGCCATTTACATCCATTGTCAGAAAAACTTTCTAGAACATATAATTTGGGTGTGAAAACCACAAAACTGTGACCAAAACCAAATAAAAGATGTAGAAAGTACTCACAACTGCCAACTTAGCCACAAGAAGGTAATCAATGGTTAGCCAATAAACCTGCCAAAATTATGTCTATCAGAAAAATCACAAGGGAACAACAAATATGATGCCAATAATTTTAACAATATTCTAACCATAAATTCCTCCTCATTTCAGCTATCTAAAGCCTTCTGTACCACGTTTTATGGATACATTCAACAACAAATCCACACAATGCATCAGAAAATATGACAAACAAATAAATGTAACAACTGCATGAAATAAAGCTTTAGCCACTAATAGGACACTTCTTAAGATTGAAAGGAAATTAAGGACCAAAGCCATAAAATTCCCTAAAAAATTATATTATTATTGAAAGTGAAGACAACTACTAGAAAAAGGACTAATAAGAACAGCTACCAATTGGAAACAAAAAAAAAAAAGGTTTGGACTCTCTAGTTCCAGTTTGATGCTCTGTGCTTTGCCAAATCATTAACTCATTGCCATGCATATGCATATAGAAACCACAAATTGAAAAAAAAAAAAAAAGAAAGAAAAAGCGTCCATGTATGTCTTCCATAGTAATTTCTCAATCAACATCACAAGGCTTTTCCTTACTGGATCATCAAAAACCCCTTTAATATTCTTGTCTTGCATAATTCAATGTTCTAGCACCAACAAATTGTTATGTAATGATGAACTTCTTCCAGGTTAAGATTTTTTTGGAAAAGAAATGTTCATCTCTCCTTGAGTCTTAGTCTTTATAATCTAAAGCCCAAGACAGATCCTAACATCTTCACTAGAACATTCTAGGGCATGTTCTCAACAAACATAAGTAACACTGCTGCAACAGTTAATTCTATGCATGTCCAAAAACCATACCTTATCCCAAGAGGATGTTGATGTTGTCATTGCACTTGATGTAGCCACTGCATCTCTTGCTTTTGCAGACATGGAACGGGATTTTGATCCATAACTAGATGGCTTAGCATACTGCAAAAGCCATAATTTGACAATTATAATTAATCAGTTTTCAATCAAACATATATGCTTAAAAGATAGATATAATAAATCAATATGCTATGTTGATTTTTTATATATGTCCCATGGGCCCATGGACAGTGTGGCTAGTCTCCTCAAGCATTGGGCCTCCTTCACATGAGTGGTATAGCCCCAGATCAAAATGATCCATTTTAATTTGACCCCCTTTTTTTGCCTCTCATTTCCATTGTGGGAAAATTTTTTGTTATTTCTTTCCAACACTCAATGTTCTCGACACATCTCGTCACCATTGAACTAGAATTATCCTTGTTAATTTTAATAGAACAAAGAACAAACAAAGGTTGCTAAGCAACAGAAAAAAGGTTAATAAAACCTTTGCTCAAAAAAAATAAAAGTTGCTGAAGATTAGGCAAAAAAGGTTGGTCCACACAATATAAAAACTGAGCTTTTTGCACTTGCCTTGGAACTTTCTCTCTTTGATGGTGTAAAAGATCTTTCCAAGACGTAATGTAACCGAAGTTCATTAAGGGCTTTTAAGAAGACTTGGATTGATTTTATCAACTTATTAGACTCTGTTAATATATGCTCCTGCACCTGCACATCAATGGAATAATTTAATTGAACATATAAGGTGCACAACATACTACTACTCAATTAGAGAAACAATAACATGTCAGACTTCGAAAGTAACAGCATTGACACAATAAGTAGTCATCAAAATCAATTCCAAGCCGATGTATGGTCAATCTTCTATTTTTCTTTTACCATTTTCTGACAGGCTGTATCAAGCATATTTCATTTTAGATCATTGTGCCAACAAAGAAAAAAAAAGAAAGATTAAGAAAGGTAAATGAAAACATTACAAAAATAAATTATAGATGTGTTCGAAAAAAATTAGAAGGAAAAATTTGAGCTGCATGAAGGTGAAAATTATAAACTACAGAAAAAAAGAAAAAAAGCAAGAAGACTCCAAGGAAAAGCTTCAATTAAGCAATGAATGTAGGTCAGGACACTCAACACAAAGATCTATGACACGAATACATGGATCTGGTACCACACATTTTTTTTTTTTAATCAGATATTACCTAACACTGTGTATTTGTACAAGTGACATTTTTCACTTATGATCATTCTCCTGTCTCTGTTTCTGCAGTTGTGGCATCAAGTGAATGCTTTTCTTTTGGAACAATTCAAGTCCAGCTTGAATCTTGCACTTAAACAGAACCAGGGGCCATCACTCAGGACATGAATTTCCCACACTTAGTGCTCTCTCTCTCTCTTTTTGGTTATCACTAGTTGATTCCTAGTTTTGACTGAGTTACATAAAGCATGTTGCTGCTTGACTGCAAAATAGCTCTATGCTTCTAAAACATGACAAATTTCCTTATCATGCTTTCCTCTTTTATCCTACCAAACAATAGATCTAGATTATAAGGTGGCTCCCAATTATCATATTTGCAAATCAGTTCTTCCCAAAAACCTCATATTCAAGCAACTGCCCTAGTACAAATGAAAAAAAAACTGGATAAAGGGATAAGTAAAATGACACAAAACACCCGAGCAGTAGTTAGATACTCTTAACCTTTAAACATATGTAGCAAAGCATATTAAAAACTAATGGAGTAACAATTAAGCGAAAACTTGAACAAAAGATGTGTGAAATGTGACCTGCAAAGAGATCAATTTGTGAAGATCTATATCCATTTTCTTCCTTCCAGCTAGATCTACAATAACACTCGGCAGCAGAAGCTCTGCAACTTCAGCTTTCAACAACACAATATCTTGGCATAACCTAAAGCAGCAAGTCGCCAGAAAATATACTTCATTAAACAAACAAACAGGATATACCAACATATCAAACATTAGAAATAATACCTTAGAATGATATCATTGCTGTAGCCGATCAATGAGCACACAAGAGGACAAATCCACATCTCAAATGTTTTGTTATGTGTCTCCCAAAAATTAGACTCCTCAAGCGGAATTGTTTCAGCTAATATTGAATTAAAAATGTAATCATAAATTCATGAGCTAATAGCACATGGCAAATCCTCAGCAGCATAATTCAGGCATCATCATGTACATGCCAAAATCTTTTAATGAAAAAAATATGAGATTTCTAGAACTTTAGCAGCAGTTTACCTCTAAACCTCCTTTCCATATCCGAAAGGCACTTCTCCACCAGCTCAACATTTACACCCTTGGAGTGAATCTACAGATAGGCATAAAAAGCATTCATCATCCATATTTGCAAATACTCTATTATCTTTCTTAACAAGATGTCATTAGTTTGTTTATATAAAATTTCTTTGCATGATACACCTTGATTCACCCTTCGGTATGATACATGGTATCAGAAAAAGAGAGAGAAAATGGCCAGTTATAAGAACGAGAAATCAGTTAAGCGGAAGGCTACCCTCGACTCGCCTCTCTATCTATAAAAACACCTCCCCAAAGTAGAGCGGAAGCACTAGGATGAGTATGTCCTTGATCCCGGGATTCATTCTTGTCCTGATCCAACATGGAAATTTCGGAATCGGAAGGCAACAGAAATATATTCACCTCCAGAATCAGAATGGAAAATTTTGATTTTAGTTATTTTTTCTTTGTTCTTTTAAAAATGACATATCTTTCAACAACAGCAAGGCAGGATGGGCATCAGACACAAGATCAAAAGAAGAAGTAAAAAGGGCGTATTTAATAAAAGGAAGGGCTGAGTGGATTTCCTGGTTGCACATGTTTGTCTTTTTTCAGTATGGAGTGCCACAAACGAGACTAGCAAAAACTAAGTAAAGAGAATTCTTCTTTGGGGGAAAACTTTGGTTGCAAATTAAATATAGATCCATGTCTTTCTTGTTCCACTAGCCAGGACCAACCTAGGCTGGGTCAAAAAAGATGAAAAAGGGAAGAAGAAGATACCAATACTAAGAACAATGCTTACAATGCAGAGTACTAGATCAGTATGCATGCCATCATAACAAAAAACATGCACAACTTGGGCTTTGAACTCTGTATTGAAAAGTGGAACTTGCTTGACTAGAATGAGACTGACTCTCCGGTAGACTGATTCCTTTCCTTGCTTGGTCGACTGCTGGTCAACAATTAAGGATCTTCTAGCTAATCATTCCATTCTAAAAATCTAAAGTTGTTAACTAAGCATGTCAGAACTCCATTCCAGGTATGAAAAAAATTCCCTTTTGGAAAAGGGGCTCTATCGCTATGAAAACCAAACAGACTGAAGAGTCCAAGCACCAGTGAACACAAGTTTATTTTGAACCCATAATTATGCTTGTGATGCATTGCACTTGTTTTGGACTATGTGAGCAATTTAACCCTCGCTGTGATACAAATAAGATGTCAATCATGCAGTCTATAGATTTGTCAAAGGACCAATCCTAAAAGCTCAGTTATATAGCTAGGAGCTGCAACCCAAGCATGAATCACATACTCACCTAAACTTGTGCTGTAATTTTATTAATAAGAAGGAGGCCGTCAGGATTCAAACTCTCAACTGGACAGATTATAGCAATCATGTAAAAGAACCACCAGACCTAAAAAGCTCAAGCTTGAAGGTCTGGTCCCTGCTAATAGTTTTATCATCCCTAACATAAAATTTTTTCCACTAATTTAAGCCCGAATTAGTTAGCCAATCAAATGGGTCAAAGAACCCTAAATACCCTTTGAATTACCATTAGAATCTAATTAAATTGCAGAAAAGCAATTAAAAACAACCTCACAACCTTGACAGCCTTGTTCTATTTGGTCCCTAATGATGCAGCATTACTGACCTAATCATCCAGATATATAAAAGTTCTGCACCCTATATAGCTTCCAAAACAACCAGAATCCACCAAACTCTAATATGATAGTTGATAGTGATCGTATAATGCTTTCTTCTGACCCATAACATGAAAGACCTATCATGACAGAAGTATAACAAATAATACGCATACCTCAATAAGAGATCTTTCATAAGAATCAAAAGACAAAATAGCGCTTTGACCCCTTTCAGTTGAAAGTATTCCCTGTTTCACAGAAGAAACAATTCAGAATATTCTTCATTTGCTTTTGAATAATTTTTCACTTACTTTCAATAAATGTATTAGTTGCCAAGGAATTTTAAAAAATTTCCAGTACCAAAAAAATAATAAAAATAAAAACCATGCTAGAAAAATATCTATATAAGACTAAATAAGAACTAACAATACGTGCATGCATAAATACATATATATGGGCGTACGCATGTGTGAGGACAGTATAAATATTAACATAAAATAATTCAGAAACTTCCAACACGAAAAAAAAAACATATGAACACTGTAATACAGCTGAATAAGAATTGAAAGGTAAAAGATGAGAGAATAGTTAAGTGACAATGAGTTCATATTGAAAAAGAAGGCATCACTAAGCACAATTTATAGACACAAATTCCAACAAAAGATTTTTTTTTTTTTTAAAATAAATAAATAAATAAAATAAAATAAAGCACTTGCATATGTCAACAAGAATAATTAACTTCTCACATCCGCATCTGATAATTTCAATTTCTAATAACATGTGCAGCACCCAAGATGCAGTGCCAATAACAGCATCATTTACAATATTAATTGATTTTGCTAAATGGACTAAAAGCTAATTGACAGTCTTAAATGTTCATAATCTCCATTCCATAACTTTGGCAAAGTCCATATAGCTATTCAAGATGCATCCAAGTTATTAGATCTACAACCAGCATGATTTTAACAATATGTGGAGAGTTATTTCTATTGTTCTATTTCTTTATCATTATCCAAAATCTTCAAGTACAATCAAATATATAGCATGCCAATACCCACCACTAATAAAAACTTTAGATGACCATCAAAAAATACACCACCTACATAGATAGGGAAATTGCCAATGCATAGAACAACACATGGGTTAAGTCATCAAGATCACAGGTACTCAAGATTAGCAGTCAAGAAAGCATAGAACAACTTGAGTCTGATAAACACAACCACAAGGCAAAGCAGTTCCACAAACTCACCCGAAGAGCTTGAGATGACAAATCAACTGTTCTAACAGAATCATCCATCAGATACTTCTTTAAAAGTTTCAGAAGTGCTATCAGAAGTTCTTCAGAAATGACAGTATCCATGTTAAGCTTAATTTCAATAGGGCTATCATTAGCTGTGGGACTGCAGATATTGATGTGACTGGATTCACCAGGTAGATGGAAAACAACACAATGCGGGTCACCAATGCCAACCTGCATGGGGTCAAGAAAGACAAGATCTTCTAGAATGTTTTTCTCCCTTTGCCAAGTAAAACTCAAAGATGCTAAACGCTAGAACATGTTAAAACAATCATACCCTAGAAACAAAGTCAGCCACCAATGGTCTAATACTGGCCACATCATCAGATCCACACATGTGAACAAGTGCCCAAACTGCCTTCACAATTTCCGGGTCACTTTGCCAATTTATATTTTTCACAAGATCTTCTGTGTTTATTTCCTTCTGAAAGTTTTCCTCCACGAGCAACTTCTTGTGCAGTGCCTGGACACTGCAAACATTCAGCATATAAGTGACAATTGGGAATCCAACTTTTATTTCTCAAGTCTCAACCAATATGTCATCACTAGAAAAAATTCAAAATAAGTAATAGCATACAGAAAATTGAACAAATCTCTGTTATTAAAATGAATTTCAATATCCCACGCCGTCGCCAATTTTCTGGTATAAGAATGAATAAAATATCTTAAAACTAAATTCCAAGTTCACTATTTAAAATGGAATCAGAAACTTCAAAATGGAAAGATTATGAAGCACAGAAAGCCTTGGAACAAGCACCTCGATAAAAGTAATCTTGGTGGAAGATAGCAAGACCTGTTGACGAACTGAAAAAAAAAAAAAAGACATGGGGTAAAAGTGAAAACAGTGCAAGAACCGGAATAACAAAGGAAAACAAAGAACTTACTTATAATCATGCAAAACCATGTTAAAGCTAAAGAGTCTCTACCTTCAATAAATGAACCCTTGGGGAATAGGCTTGGCATAACTCCATATGAAACTCTCGTATCTCACCAAAGATGTCCAACTCAGGGAAGGGTTCCAATTCCTGCCAAAGAACAATAGCAAATTTAAAAGGAATGACTACCTACAGGTTTAATATAATAAACAAAGCTACACATCCAGCTGTTTCCAAGAAAGAAAATTAGAAATTGAGATCCTGACATACAACAAAATTATTTATAATTACAACAGTCAATTTACCCTTCTATCAATTGATAGGAACTTACTCCAACGTAATCGTGAAGCAATGGATCAGAATCCACAGTTAGCTGGAGGAGCAAAGATAATGCTTGAGATGATCTAGTGCCAGAAGGCTTCCCTGCAGTTTCAGAGGGAGTGCAACATTCCACCAACTTTGATACCAAAAACTACACAAAACACAAACAGTGAACAACTAATCTGATAAAAATAAGTCGGCACAACCAAAGATGTTTGGTGTCAAAATATATAACCACCTGAAGCTGTTCACCTAGCACTCTAACAACTTCTTTGGATGGGTTGCTTTTAAATGTTTTCAGCAATGCAGAAATTATGCAACAACATTGATCTTGTAAAGCTCGACAGCCAATGAATTGCCCAATCAAGGTGAAAAGATAGCTGTGCAAATGAAGAGATGAAATGACTTAAATAAATACATATTACAGTGGGATACAAGTGGGAACTAAAAACATATGTATACTCCTAAAACATGAATGAACTGAAGTTCTATACTGCAAACAATCCACGTCAACTGTTGAAATGTAACTATATAAGCACTCACAAAGCTAAAGCCTAGAAGATCACAGAAACAAGTAAAAGGAGAAACCAAGCAATAATCAAAAGCAAGAAAGAGAAAGAGAAGAAAAGCACAAGAAACTGTATAAGTAGGATGAGCCTTCCTTAGAACCACCCATAATCAACTTAGGAACATCAAAGGCCCTGACCCATGCCACAAAGGTGGATCTTAACTCTGTCAATTTAGATAATAATGTTCATGTCATGTCCACCCATTTTTATGGACTCTAATTTCTTCTGCCAAATCAACAAAGATGCCCAACATATTGAAGTTGAGAGAAAACACAAGTATGCAATGCTACAAGTCAAAGCAAATGGTTTTCTGAATTAAGTATATCAAGAATAAGAAGGCGAAAGGAAAACAAAATGTTTTAGAAACATAGAGCAGCAGGAAGGTAGAAGAGAAAAGAAGATGGCTATAAGCAAATCTCTATTCTCTAAGACTCCAAACCACTGCAAAAATAAAGAACGATAAAAGAAACAAGGAACAAAATAAGGGCATACAAATCAATGCTCTCTTCATCTTATCAGGAAAAAAGTGGGTAAATGCAACATGGAGAGATCAAGATAGTGCAAGCAAATAACTTTTGTAGAAGAATAATAACCAGTCACATTTTTTCATAGGTTAATGGCAATGGCATAAGTATCAAAATGTTTCATGACTCAGAAATGTAGAAGGTAAATAAATCAAAATCCCCCCAATTATTGTTCACGAGAATGCAAGCTGCTCCCCTTTCATTGATATATGCATGAAAACTCATCCAACCACAATTGAACATGACAAGGAAACATAATTACAGAAAAGAATTATATATCATATTAACTAGATTCTAAAGTTTCTAATTTTCTATATTTAATCCAAAAACCAAGACAAACTGAAAAAAAAAAAAAAAAGCAAGTTCTCTAGCAACGGAATACTACCACATTTAACATCACACAAGCTTCTCACATCATGTTTTAATAACGTAAATAAATAGATACAGCATAACTATATGGTTTTCTAATAAACACCATTTTGTAGAAAATCCTGCAATTTCCAATGGTAACATACTGTCAAAGGAATTAGTTGTGTTACAGGCTGTATATTCTGTCATGTTACAGTCTGTCATGTTACAAGTCTGACATGTTACAGGTTGTATAGGCTGCATAGTTTACAGTCTGATTGTCAGACTGAATGGCTCTGACAATCAGACTGTGCAACTCTGAATTTACAGTCTGACATTCAGACTTAATGGCTCTGACAATCAGACTGTGCAACTCTGAATTTACAGTCTGATATTCAGACTTAATGGCTCTGACAATCAGACTGTGCAGCTCT
>CATIWK010096499.1:0-14757 GCA_949634005.1 Mallotus japonicus
TGCTTAATCTGATATATGCAGTTCAAAAAGTAGTATTCCAGTTTGGCCATTCCTTGTTCTTTCATTCTTTGGTGGTGCATATGCTCTTCTTCCCTACTTTATTCTTTGGAGACCTCCACCACCACCTGTTGAGGAAAATGAGCTTCGCAAATGGCCTCTTAACTTTCTGGAATCAAAATTGACAGCAGGGGTAAATTTTTGTTATGTCTTGTTGATTGATATAGACATCTTGTGATTAAGATATGCAAAGAATTAATAGGCTGTTGTTGAGGACATAAATGCATGACCACAAGGACATAATGGTTTACATGTTGCTTTCATTTTATAATGTATGAGATTGATTATTTACTGAAGCCCTTTCTGCAAGTCATTTCCATGTACATGGCACATGATGTTTTTAATGAATGTTTTGTGCCTCGAGCCTGAGGAATCGCCCCCTCTTTCTTTGGAATAACATAGGATAGAACTTCATGTAACGGTTAATTCAGGTTGTTCTCTTAAATTAGAGCATGACAGGAAATTAATTTACTTATAAGTGAGAAATTGCAAAATTGCTAAACAGTATAGAGACATTGAAATTAAAGCAAAGAGTGATCAGTAATCAGTGACCTGTTAAACTAATAATGGTG
Organism: Mallotus japonicus; assembly: GCA_949634005.1. Taxonomy (NCBI): domain Eukaryota; kingdom Viridiplantae; phylum Streptophyta; class Magnoliopsida; order Malpighiales; family Euphorbiaceae; genus Mallotus; species Mallotus japonicus. The sequence goes on from CATIWK010096499.1 coordinate 630, forward strand.
GAAATATATTTATATAGGTGAAAATGGGTCTCTGGCTGGAATATTGTTAAGTTTCATTTGGAAGGTTAAGAAAGAGAGTTTGTAAATAACTATTCTAATGTTTTATTAGAAAGTGAATTAGCCTCCTGACTTTTCTATTCCATTATGTTCTGTTTTTTATTGATACTGTCAATAATTTTTAATTTTGATCTGCATTGGATTCATTATTTTATATGCAAAAGCACATTTTAATTTCATTATTGCATCAGATATCACTTGCTGCAGGGTTAGGCCTGTTCATCTATGCAGGTTTATCAAATGGTGATGTCTGGAAGGAGTTCTACCAATACTTCAGTGAAAGCAAATTTGTGAGTGCTTGTGGAATGTTATTTTTCTCATTTCTTTATGCGCACCATCAGCCAATGCGCAACAAGATGAAGAGTTTAAGATCTAATTCCTTTTTTTTGTAATGAGTTCTTCATTCTACGCCATCATTGAATTTATCTCTGATGGAAGCTTTGATATATTTGCCTATGTTGTTTACAATTTTTGTTTTGCAGATTCACATCATGACCATTGATTTCACCCTACTATCTGCATTTGCTCCTTTCTGGGTTTACAATGATATGACTGCCAGGAGATGGTGAGAGTTTGGAAACAATTAATCATATCTTGCTTGATTATTTTGAATTTGGTATCCTCTTGAGGAGTGTAAGCAGCATAACACCAGCATAAAACTCTCTTGTTCTTTTTACAGGTATGACAAAGGGTCTTGGCTTCTTCCTGTATCACTGGTGCCAATTTTGGGTCCCGCATTATATCTGCTGCTAAGACCATCATTATCAGAAATGCCCGTTTCACTCGGGGCAACTTCATCTAAAGAGGAGTAATACTTGAGTTCTTTTGAGTGTATTATCAACTTACTAGAAAATGGGCAAATTTTGGCAACACAATAAAGATTGAACAGGATGGCAAGAAGTATCAAATACCATGGTTGATGAGTGTTCACTGCAATGCCTAATAGCTGCTGCGAAGTCATCCTACCTTACAGTCAGTTTTCTGCACATAAAAAGGCCCAGGATGCATGAGATGTTTATATTCACATAAATGTTTCCGTCTTCCTTCACTTAAATTGACTTAACTTAAAACATGATATACTAGCAGTACAGGAACATGAAATGGTGTCTGTTCACTTGCTTCTTCATGTTGCCAATCATAATGCTTACTGGTGAGCTTTAATTGCCATTGCATTTTTTTTTTTTTTTTTACAATTAAAGGAAGAAAAGGGCAAATTACTTTGTTTCGATGGATGTTTAGGTTTTAACTGACATGTTGAAAGTCAATACACAACAGACCCTAGAAACAAAGCTTAATGAGGTTGAAAGCATTAAATATTATCAGCATTTTTTTGTCTGAAAGACAACATTCTGCCACAGCAACCGGTGTTCTATAGTGTTTCAGTTATTTTAACTTCTTGGCTTGAGGGGGTAAGTACACTATTATCCAGATCTTTATGCAGGCTTAACCTAGATGTTGGATGTGGGTACCAATAATGACTGCAGATACTAAGATAGGGTGGCAATATTGTACATGATCAGATAACAAGATACGAATCCAAAACGAGAAAAACGGGTTTAGGTTTATGCTTATTGTGTTTGGATCACTATCAGGTTGACACAATGATGGCATAGTTTATTTCATGTATTATATCGTGTCACAGGTTAATCTATTAATCTAATCAGTAATTATCAATATAAATTAAATTAGACTATATATAATACATAAATTAAGCTATATGTAATATAAATATGCTTGGTTTCATGTCCTTATTAAGTTATTCAGGAATCTGGCTTCAGAAATCCAAGTAGAAAACAAGAAATTGAACTTCAAAGAAAAGTTGTTTCATCTCAAACAAGCTATATTTTGGACTCCATGCAGTTCCCAGTAAGAAGATTTAGTTATTCCAAGAATTGCTGCTCCTATAGCAACTTCTAGAAAGCCATGCGTGGCCTTACTCCTTTTTTTTGGCTAGCAGTTTTCTTGCACATACACTAAAATTAATACCAAAAACACCAATTAAGTTGGCCTCACAAGCGTGCACACCCACAGGCAAGATGCTTTATTAACAAAGGTTTATTGTAGAGCATCAACATACATGAATCCTATTAAAATATGTTTATCTAACAATTTAGGTAATCTCTCTCTCACAACACCAACCATGAAGATCTAACAAGCGTCATTGGTGCCAAATCAAAACTCCAGCTGGAAGGAATATGCATCACCTTTCTGAAAAACCTCTGTAGTAGCTGCAGGTTTCCAGTGGTCAAAACATTAGCCAAAGAAAGAAAGATATGAAGCATTAGTTCATTCGTAAAGCTTATTAAGCTCTTCTTTAAATTTGGACTTCAGTTGTTCCCTCTTTATCTTCAGAGCAGCTGTAACTACTCCGGATTCAGGTGTCCATGGGTCTGGTAGAAGCCTGATCTTTGCAGGAACTTCAAACTTGTCCAGTTTTGCAGCCTTTACAACCTGTGGACATAGAATGCTCTCAGATATGCAGTATAGTCTCTTAGCTCTTTCAAATCTTTCTAGCCTAATAATGTTCATGCATTATATTTATTTTGCAGCTATATTATGGAAGCATTACTTAATGGGTACTGGAGAATTAGTAAGAACAACTAGGGATATAATTGCCAAATCAAATGAGAAGAAAACCAACCAATGTAACAAAATCCTCTGCAAAAATGTCTTCAGCAACAAAATGTTATTCATATAACATCCCATCAGACAGACAAAAACAAACCAACCTTGGATAGAGATTGTTGAACCTCAGCAATAGCTTCATCCTTGTTACACAGCTCTGAAAAATTCTGGTACTTGATGCCAGCTTCCTGTGCCCATTTTTCAAGTGCTTGGTGTGATGGGACGACTAGAGCTACGCAATAGCTCTTTAAGGGATCTGCATATACCATTATATTATCTACATAGCTGCTTAATATTAAAGCTGCCTCGACCTGCAATTACAGCATCCGGACATAAAGAGCACATTACTGCTTGTATTTGTCTCAAAAACGTTCCACAGATAAGAATCAATGAAGTTTCATCTAAACCTTTCCAAGGGAGATATACTCTCCATGTTGAAGTTTGACAATGTCTTTCTTTCTATCAATAATTTCAAGGCATCCATCAGGGTGAAATTGCCCAACATCACCAGTGTAAAACCAACGAATGCCCCTTTCATCAACCTGGATCATGTATGAGGAATTGAAATTAATTTTTCCAGGATCAAACTTTTGATCTTCAACAGAATATGTCCAAACACACATATGCACACAGACAAAATTATACCTTGTAGACCTCATTAGTCTTTTCTTGGTTATTAAAGTAACCAGCAGTTATGCTGTGTCCCCCAACTACAATCTCTCCTCGAGGCATTGGCTTATCAGAAATCATATATCCACCTTCTTCCCAAGAAACAAGCTGAACATCAAAAACAAAAATGAAGAACTTCACTTAAACTAATTGTTTAAATAAAAAATGTTTGAAAAAATTTTTAATTTTCACAAAATCTAGCTCATGATTGCTATTGTTCATAGGCAATAGTTCCCTGAATATGTGTTGTTCATAGGCAATAGTTCCCTGAATATGCGTTAGTACATATTCAGATTTGGTTTAAGCAATACTATTCCAATAAACATATTTAAATTGACAGTCTCGTCCTGATTCTGATACTAAATCAATCTTCATCATGTAAAATATTGCAGACCTTGACATAGCAACAGGGAAGAGGAGGTCCAACACGGCCCACAGATGTGTCATCGCACTCAGAAAAAGCAGCTCCGGCACATGTTTCTGTCAAGCCATAAGCTTGACCTATGGCAGCACTGAAGATGAACATTGTAAGAAAATCAAGCTAAATCATATATAGTAAACACTAAGCATAAGAAGTATTGAAGATTACAAAGGAAATTTACATAAGCATAGCCACTGTAGTCTGTAAAGGACCAAATAGCCATGGAACTATTAATGAACAGAAACTCTACTGGCTGTTTGGACATTATCCTTTCTACTAGCAAATTCAAAAGCATGGCCAATAAAGGCATTATCTTCCAATAAGGTCATCGGTGGAAATTCGAGGAAAATAAAAGCAAGTAAACTTCAATGAAAATACCTATGAATTTCATGGGATGATATCACCATAACAATGTGCATTCTGATAAAACATCTACCTTTAACCAAACATTAAAAATAGGGTACTTTTGGCCATATGTTCTCCACTGAGCCAACAAGATGTATGACTAAAATTACCAAATTTTTTACATTAACTTCATCTATGTAATTATTTAACTGCATACAGAGTTCTCAGGAACTTACTTTTCACTAACTCTTAAGACTCGATGAAGAACATCATGTGACAGAAAAATGAAAATAAACATTTAGAGGCAATAGAAGCTAATGCCAAATAAAAAGTTGTAGTAGCACTATGATTCCATTCATTTATGTTACATGAATAATACCTTGCAGATATCTATGCTACTTTATACTTCGAAAGTAATCATCGTTATCAGTCACAGGACAGAATCATAGCAGCATTACTATTTGGCATCAGCATTAAAATGAATAATCCTCTAATATTTTGCCATCTTGAGGTAGGAAAAAGTTATTACCCCATGCAAACATTGATGAACCTCTGTGAATCTCCAGATAAAGGAGCTCCACCACATAGCAAGAATCGGATATGTCCTCCAAGTACAGCACGTATTGATTTGAAGACAATAGCATCCCAAAGCACTCTCTCCAGCCCCCAAGCACCAAACCAGCTTCCTTCTATGGCTGTCAGTCGTCGCATATAGCCAATGTTGAAAAGCTTCTTTGCCAGCCCCCCCTTCTCATCAACCTGGAATTCACCATAACAACCAGAAAAAAAAAAGAGTTCAGTATTTACCAACATCCTAAACCTACACAGGTGCACTGATCACTGTCCTCTAAGACATTATTGTAACAGCATTGATTTGGTTGATACCTTTTTCTGAACCCCTTCCCGGACACGATCTAGTATAGCTGGAACTGCTGCCATGAGAGTTGGCTTTAGCGCAGAAGCATCTCCTTTGGTTCCTTTCTTGATTTTATTAGCCATGTCAGTTAGCGTCAATGCAGAACCATAGCCAATTGCAACACCTACACTTGACATTAGACACTGGAAAACCAGAGACATGTGATTATCACCTTTTGCAAGTAGCAAAGAGAAGAATACTACATATGTAGACATACCGCAGCAGCCAATTCAAGAACATGTGCCAGGGGCAAGTATGCCAAATAAACATCACTGGTGCCCACATTTGGAATCATTTGCATGACAGCTGCTACGGTGGCTAAAATGCTGCCATGAGTAATCATAACTCCCTATTATGTTAAACATGACATGGTGTTAGAGCAAAGTACAGTATGCAATTTTGGCAATGAAGAATTAGTACTGCACTTAGTTTCAAGCAGCCATGGGTAGAAAAAGCCAAACCTTTGGTAGTCCTGTGCTGCCACTTGTGTACATGATGACGGCAATTCCATCCTTGGAGGGTAGGCCTGGAGGAGGAGGACTGCTTTTGCCTAGTTTCTCAACTTCAGTAAAAGATGAAACTGTCCAGTTACTCATACTTTCAGGCACAGTACTTCCTTCATCTTCAAAGTAAATCACATTCTTGATTTTTGTTAGTCTTGAACTTACAGCAGCCAACTTTTTCAATTGCTTGGAATCACAAATCAAGGTTTGTACTTGAGTCTGATAACATTTTGAAACTATAAGTGAGGACGTTCAACAATCTAAAACAATCATGAATTACGTGCTGAAAACTAGCTCCAATCTTATTGCAATCTCATAAAGCAAGCATAAATAAGAATCCTCACCTCATTGAGTGAATGGACAAGGGCATCATCACCAAGAGAGGAATAAATAGTAACAACTGTAACATTCTGCCGCATGCATCCCTGAACATCAGAAACAACTAGTTTAGTGTGGATTGTGGCAGTGGCCACATAATATTTCAGGAAGAATAGCAGGAAATGTGAAATCAATGGAAGTGTGGAATATACAAATACCTGGAAAGCTATGAACCACTCTGCTCGAGTATCTGAAAAAATTGCAGCACGAGTGTCCTCATCATGGCCTAATCTAATAAGTCCAGAAGCAAAATTGCAAGCACGATCAAAAACTTGTTCATATGTTTGCCATTCATAGTCCCCAAAATGCAGCTTCTCATACTTCCTATCACTACCATCACTAGCCGTTATAAATTCCCTGCTAATTAGCTTCCTTGTCCCAAGAAACCGATGTTGCGAATACTTTTTGCAAGATTGCTCAAACAGAGTAGCAACGGTAGTTGCCCCTTCCCAAGGGAATTCAAGCAAATGAGGAAACCGAGCACTGCGAACTGCATAACCTGCCTCACCACCAACTTCTACAGGAACTCCTCTGACCTTGTTCTTTGCCTTTTTCTTCCCCATGAACACAATGGTGAGCAATACAGGTAAAAGAACGGCAATAACAGCAGCACCCACAATTCCATAAATTCCATAGCCTCTCCCCACAACAGGCAAGAGATCACTAGAGGCTAATTGATCCATAATTGATGAGCTTGATAATCTCCCTTCAGAATCCCCCGTCATACATGTGAAATCTTATACAAATATGATCTACAATATTACTTTGAAGAACAGACCAAGTAATTACCTACAATAGAAAACAAGAATTATTAAACCATAAGCTCATCTAGTTGGTTCATCATAACAGAAAAATCAAGAAACGAATATTACTGAATCATACCCAAAAGTAAACTTATTATATGCTCTTGATCATTATCATCAAACTCCATAAAAAAAAAAATACAACACACATACATAAAAGCAACACTAAGTCCAAGATCAAGCAAAGATGCGCACTTTCCCCAAATGAAAACTATCAAGAACTAGTATAATATCAAGGCAACAAGAGCTAAAAATTCCTCAAATAAATTAAAAGAAAGGAATAAAGAAACAAAAGTTGATCATTTAGAGACAAAATGGAAAGGGAGATATGTCACCTTTAACTGTTAGCAGCTTTTACTATTACCTTCATAAGCAGAAAGCTCGAAAAAGCAGTCTACAGGGCAATAAGCTTACAAGTTCAAGAAAGCCCACATCTCCACCCCACCAGTCATTTAATATACAAGTTTCTAGCATACACACACTGACACACGTATAAGCTGTTTGTGATGGTGGAAGGTGGTGGTCGAAAAGATGGGAGTGCCCATTTTTTATTGACGGTTTTACATCCTCCTTGTATGTTGGGCCATTATTATAATTTTAATAAAAAAATTTTACATTTTAGTGTTCAGAAATATTATTCACCACTATTCACATCTGTTATTGTATGCACCGAATTAAGTGAAATTTTCGGTTCGAATCCTATTATATATAATGTTACCGAATTAATTAAAATTTAATAAATCTTAAATATCGATGATTCAAATCAACATGATAGATGACATCATAAAAAAAAAGAAGTAAATATTATTTTTCTTAGATTAGATTTATATAAATAAAAAATTTTAAAATTATTAAATTAATTTTTATTTCATTATGAGGATATTAAAATATCTAAACCGACACATAAGATTAATGAATGGTCATAATTTTAACCGTTATATATATTTTTTTCTCCGATAAAATTGGGAATGTGGGATTTTTTTTTTGGATAGATTTGGTGTAGGATTTGGGTATATGATAATATCGATACCTTGACTCGTCTCATCCCTATGTCCATGTGGAGCAGAAGAGGAGGCGAAGAATTGGCGTTATTAGACAGCATTCAAAATCATGAGTAACGTACTTGGAGTAATAAGAAGGGTAACATCGTTTCAAAAAAAAAAAGCTTCTTGAGGCACGCTCCTCGAATGGAGGTCTTCATGATGATGATGATGATGATGATGATATCCTGATACTGTCTATGGCAGAGTTGAACTTTGTCTTGCTGTTATTAATTGTGATTTTTGGAGAGGGGTGCGTCCAATGGGCTTTGTCCAAAAGGCCAGTTTTACTGGAACAAAGGCTCTAATGTACCCTCTCAACTTCTGTCAAAAGGTCGTATTCACCCAATTTAAACTTTTTTATTTTAAACTAATTTACTCTAGTCTAAATTTCATTTTACCTACAAAGATGAATAGTTTATCATCCTATTATGGAATTAAGACATTAGTAGAGATTATTAATTTAATTTTTCATTTTCCCATGATTTTTTTTTAAAAATTCTAATATTAGAAGAATATTTTAAAAAATAAATAAATTTAACCTATGTGTTTGCAATTCATTTTTTAAAATAACTCAAAATAATAAAATTTTAATTTTCTTTTTCAATTATAAAAGATAATCAATATCAAAATCCTACTTGTTTTAAAAAATTTAAATTTTTTTCAAATTCGGCAACGCGTTGCACCTTTATTATCGTCTATTAGACCCCTAACTCCTTAACATGGGGCTGCTTGCAAGGTTGGCACTGCTCTTAGCAAGCTAAGCAAAGGATGACATGTGGAGACAGGCACGTCAAAGCAGCGGTGGAAAAACTTGGGTAGCGAGCTAGGCTACCTAACACAGGTCTAAGGGAGGCAGGTTTGGTTTGTCCAAGGGTGTGACACACTGGTCCTTGGAGCAAGGCTGAGGCAGACTTGCGGATGGGTAAGGCAAACAGTGGCATGAGGCAGCTATTGGGTTTCCGTGATTCATACACGCAACGAAAATTTAAAAATTGTAATCACTAAACCCTCATAAGATCCATGTAATTCGGTTAAATCGATTGAGAGAGATTCCAAACACTCACCAAGACGATCTTATGGCAAGATGGTTGGAAGGAATAGAGGGGATTCACTCCAGTGACACTCTACCTCGAACTTTCCGTATAGGTCTTTTCGGATCAAGATGTCGCCAATAAAGCCACGTCCTCTATCGGTATCCACACGAATAGAGTAGCCAAAGCAATGTTAGTGTGCTAGCACCTTTTAGTCTCACTTTTATTTTCTCTCTGTGTGTTTTTCTTTTCATAAAAGAAGTAGAAGAAGGAGGAGAATGATAGCCTTACAAAACCCTAGAGAAAGAGATGTATATATAGATATCCCATCTAGGGTTTCTTAAGCCACTTACTTATTAAAACAGTTTTGGTAAGTTTAAACTTCTATTTCTACTTTGATTCTAATTCTAAAATTAGAATTATTTCCTATTTATTTAAAATAACATTTACCTTAAATAAATTAGGAAATAAATAAATAAATATAGATACAAATACACACACACACACACACATATATATATATATATATATATATATATATTCATTTATTTATTTATTCTTTTAGAGAGATTATTATTGGGTTAATTACCGAAGTATGCTTTGGGCCTATTCTAAGTGTGCGACCCTGTAGGTTCACACAACGTTGGCAGTGGGCCTAAAACTCTCATTTTAGCCCACAAGTCATAAATGGCCTCTAGCAAGATATTATGACTACCCAAGTTGTGTGAAGGTCGATAATCCGACATAACCTAACCCACAGCGTGTATTATAGTCCTTTTGTCACGCGATATCTTGATTGAACATAAGACATGGTTTATGTCATCCTTATATAGTTCAATCATAATATTTCTCGATCCCAAGTAGACTGATACTGATAACTCTTTATCTGATATTGATAACCCTTTATCAATACATTCTAGCATGACCTTGCATTTCTCTTCAGTCTAACTTATCGAGGAGCCCACAGATATCTTCTCAAAATAACTAAGGGACAAATTCCATTTTAATCACTCACATTCCTCACATAACTCATTTCATATTCAATCACAACCCATTTTACAATCCGGTTAAATATGATGGAGGGATGTGTCAAAATATAGAACTCATTATACAGGAAACCATGGTGATTTCAGGTTAGAGGACTCAAAATAGTACTATTATGATAAGAATTACTTATAACAATTATCCATGTAGTATTCTCATAGTGGGTCGATCCAGTACATCATTTCTCTAAATATATACCTATGAGTTTGACTCAATATCTCATATATATGATCAGTAAAACATAATCATCAGTCAACCTTATACTAGTCTTTATTCATTATTGTTCCCACAACAAAGATCGACTAGGGATATTTAGATTAGAATTCAAGTATCACCTAAGAGTTTTACTATCAAGTCACATATTTAATGACCTTAGGTAGAATTAACTAATCAAGGATAATATCAGAATTAAGCAATAATAATAAACATGCCTCTTTATTAATAAAATAGAAATATGACAAAGTCAAAGTATGACCATTACACAATTGGCCTAGGGCATATCACCAACAACAGTTTGGGTGGGCTGTCAAAGGCCTAGGTGGCTTGGTGCGACTTGGGTATAGTTCGAGCGGTTGACTAGCATTGGCAGGTGGCCAAGTAGTCACACTGAGTGAGCAGGTTGGCTGACACATATGGGTGGCTGTGGTGCATGTAAGGAAGGCAGACATACACATATATATGCGAGGCAGTTATCGGCGGTTACTAATGTTTAAGGCTGAAAATGCAGGCTGTGTGGCTGACTCAGATTGCGGCAGTTATGAGCATGTTTTGTTAGCACATTAGGCATGAAATTCGGCCCTAGGCAGTTGGGGGTGTCAACTGCACATTAGGCTAAGCTTTGGGCAGAAAACTGCCATGTAACTCCCACATAACTGCTCATTGAGTGGCCTTAAAGGCTGGTTAGTACTTGGACAAAAAAGACACCAAGTGTGGGTGTTTTGATGAGTCCTTTAGGCTGTAATTTTTGTGTTTGTGAATAACAATATTGCAAACTTTAAGCCTATATCTGATTATCTCTTGTTGCCTTTTATTTCATTAAATATTGCTTGTTCAAACCTCCGTTGTTGAACATAGCTTGTGGGTGTTGGTAGGCTGAGTCAAGTGCGTGACTTGATTGTCGTATAGGGGCTGTTTGCGGGACTTGAAAATTATCCCTGTGATAACTGGTATCAGAGCCTGGTTGTTTCAAGGTTGGGTAATTTGAAGATAGTCGGGGGCAATGAAATTCGAGAAAGGCTTTCGAGACTTAAGGCATTATTGGGGCAGACTCCTCAAACTTAGGAAGACAATTCTATGGTTTATAGAATCGTTACACTTGAGAAATATGTTGAGGTTGTTCAAAGATCTTTGATGGACAATGTGGCTGTAATTCGCAAAGATCACGAGGACCTTTGCTTGGAAATGGTTATAACGAAGAGGGCCATGGCAGCAAACATAGGTGGGGTTGTTGAATGTCCAAAGATCAAGATTCCTAAACCAAAATGCTTTGGTGGTGCACGGGTTGCCAAGGAACTCAAAAATTTCTTGTGGGATATAGAGCAGTACTTTGTGGCTGCTGCGGTGCCAGATGAGGAGAAAGTGATCGTTACTTGCATGTACCTTGCTAGTGATGCAAAGCTATGATAGAGAACATGCACCATAAATGATGAAAATGCTAGCAGACCCAAAATCGAGTCATGGGATAGACTCAAGAAGGAGTTGAGGGAGCAATTCCTTCCAAGCAACTCGTCATAGGATGCGCGGGACAGGTTGATGTAATTGAAGCATGTGGGTTTTGTTCATGATTATGTGAAGGACTTTTGTTCCTTGTAGATGGACATTAAAGGCATGTCCGAGGAAGATAAATTGTAAAAGAGCAGACTTGAGTTGTTTGATAAAAGAGCATACTTGAGTTGTCTTAAAACTAGTAGTATACCAAAATCTTTTCAAAAGAAAAACATGCTTCTACTAACCGGTCTAAAATGAAGATTAAAGGTAAAATAGAAGCTAGTATTTTTAAATAATGGATTTTTGATAAAAACTTCTTTCATACTGGTTTTTTATGTGCATCATTCAGTAATCTTGAGAATGCTATTTATCAACATAATGACTCTTATAAGGTTATTTATACTTCTATTGATTTTAAAAACAAACATAAAAAACTGTCATTTCCATTTATAGAAAAATCAAATACCCGATATCTTAATATTGTAAAAGCAATTTCTATTAACAATAATGATCTAAATGCTTTGATAGAAGGAAAACAAACAAAATGTATGTTTTAAAAAAAAATTGAAGACCAGTTAAAATTTGATTTAGTGAAAGAAAAAATTTTTGAATTTTAAAAATTGGTGGAAAAGGAAATTTGTTCTAATTTACCAAATGTCCTCTAAAGTAGGAAGCAGCATATAGTGGACCTATCCTATGAACCAAATTTTGATGAAAGAAATATCCCTACAAAAGCTAGACCTATTCAAATGAATGTTGAACTAAAACAACATTGTAGGAGAGAAATTTAAGATTTAGAATCCAAAGAATTAATTTTCAAATTTACGTCACCTTAAAGTTGTGCAGCTTTCTATGTAAACAAAACTTCAAAAATAGATAGAGTACTCCTAGGTTGGTAATCAAACTATAAACCTTTGAATAAAGCCTTAAAATGGATTAGGTATTCTATTCCAAACAAAAATGATCTTTGCAATAAATGAACTAAAAATCAGAACATATCATAATATTTTTTTAATTTTATTGCCATAATTTGTTTAAATTATAATCACATTAATTGGGAACAAATTTTTGTGATAATTAAACATTCTGAATATTTTTATTAATTAAATTATTTATTGACACTTATTTTTTCTAACAAATAGAATTTAAACTCTATACAACTTTTTCAATCTTGTCTATTTATTGATTTTTATTGAAACACACACAAAAATATAGAGTTTTGGGTGAAATAAAAACGAAAATAAGTTACGAGTCCTTAAACATGTTGAGTAGTTATATACATAAGAAACAAAAACATAAGTTACAAAGTTTTAAAACATATTGAGTCTAAATAAGTTTTAAATTTTTAAAATATTAGATTTTTAATGGTTTTGTATATCAAATTTAAAGAGTGAATACTGATTAATTTTTTTTGGAGAGTGAATACTAATTAATGAGGAAAGACACTTGTCAAAATCTTGGCTAATTTTTTTAGAGTTCAATATTTATATATAGAGAAATTTATATATGGAGTTCAATATTAACTAATAATAAATAATTTTTAAATTAAATACATGTAATTAAAATTTTATAATTCATAATAAAGTAAATGTTACTTTAAATTATAATAATTAATTAAATAATTATGATATTTATATCTATAATTTTTTTAAAAAATATATATTAATAAGATTTATATTTCAAAACTCATTTTCAAATAGTTCCCATGATAACTTTAAAAATACATATCAAAAGATAATAATTTACTATTTACTATTATGATTATTTTAAATAATTTATACAATTAAAAATTATTATTAGAGATCTTTCAAATTAATTTCAAAGATAAATTATAACCTTAATAGTCATTTGACATACTAACAACAACAATTAATAAAATTTTGCTACACAATTTATATTTATTAGCTAACAATTATGCACAATAGCTACTAACTATCAACTGTTATAAACAATTAAACCAAATAGACTCATTAAATACAATTGTTATATCATGGACCCTTGGTCCATATTGCAATATGGACCAGGTAGGGCTGAGCATGGGTCTTGGAGAACCCGAACCGTCCCGAAAAACTGAACCGAAAATCTCCGTTGACCATTTGACTTTCTCCGAACCGAACCGTCCCGAAAGTTTTTATTGGGACGGGTCCGGAGAATTTGAAATCTCCAAACCGAGATTCGTCCCGAACCGCTCCGAATTATACCGAACCGAAGAACCGAAACTAGAACCGATAATTTAATAGAATTAGAGTTATATACATATATATTATAAAAATTAACATTATATTATAAAGATTTTTGCAATAATTATATTCAATTTATTAATAGTGGACATACTAATTTAACGTGTAATTTAAAATAATGTCATTTTAATTATTTGATATAAAAAATTTCACTCATCAATCAAATTATGGTAAATCACAAAAATAAATATTAAATTGGTAAATAGCATTTTAGAACATTATAGTACAATTTATTTTGAAAAATTTAAATTCACCTTCAATAATAAAATTGTAATATAATATACTTTTTTAATAGTTGTGGTGTTGTTATTATTATTTTATGATATATATTATTTATATAAAATTT
>CATIWK010096516.1:0-14035 GCA_949634005.1 Mallotus japonicus
CTATATTTTTAATGTCCTTAAAAATAATTGCATGAAGTCTTTTCTATTTTAGTTAGTAATTAGAAAATAAAAATTTTAATCAACTTAATTTTAATTATTTTCTTATTGAACTTTAATAAAAATCCTAAAAATAATAAAATTGTTATTTTATTTATATAATATAAATACGCTCTCAAAAATTATATGCTCTATATTTCAAAGTTATAATTGTAGTTAATTTCCAAAAAAGTAAAATATTTTAATTAATTTAGTTTTAATTTTTTTTCTCACTAAACTTTAATTTTGATAAAATTCTAAAGATAATAAAAGTATTATTTTATCTATGCAACAACTTGATATTACAAATTTGATAATATTATAATATAATAATTTATTAAAATTTTAATAAATTTTTATTTTTAACTTGCAACATTCATAAAAATATTTTTAATGTTAATATTTTTATTTTATAAATACCGTTACATAATACCTTTTCAAAAATGATTATCGTAATTAATCAAAATTTCACACATTATTTTTTAACAATTATAAACATTTTTTCGAATTAATTATTTTATAACTAGAAATATTTATTTATTAAAATTAATTTAATAGAAATTTAAAATATATATCAGAAAAAATAAAAGCTAACTTAATTAGAATAAAAAATACATTCAACTAACTTATAATTAAAATTTTAACTAATTTAATTTTTATGAGAGATAAAACAAAAATTAATCAATTAAAATTAAAACACTTATAATCTAATTAAAATAAAAAATATACTTTCAAATAAAAAAAAACCTAATTAACATAAAAAAATATACTTTCAAATAAATTAAAATACAATCTAATTAATTTTTATATAATAATAACTAAAAATATTTAAAATATTATAATAAATTTGTCTCTTCGTTTATATATAAAAGAATTCAGTTATTACTATTATTATTATTCATTTTTTAAATAATAATCCATAATAATTTTTTTAAAGCACGCTCGGTGGTGGTGTTATTATTATTGTTCTTATTTTCTTAGAACACTAGAACTAAAATTTTTAGCCCTAGCTACTTATTTAAATCACAGAATTAACCGAAAATCTAGATAAAAACAGACAACAAAAGAAGAAGAAAATAACAAGTAAGTCGAAAATGAGAACAAATTACAGATATCTAACCTTAACTAAATGAGAAAAATCGCAACAAAAGAAGTAAAATTCCAATAAGAAAAGCCATGGAAAAACTGAAAAGAATAAAAGCCAAAGTGCACACAAAAGTCGAAAAATGAAAAAGCAAAAAAAAAAGAAAACCTAAAAATAAAAAAAAATTAAAATTTAAAAACTGGTCAATAATGAAAAAAAAAACTGGTCAAATGTGTGTTGTACTAAAATTTCCTTTTCAAAATGTATTTTCAAATAAATTAAAATATAACCGAATTAATTTTTATATATTAATAACTAAAAATATTTAAAATATTATAACAAATTTATCTGTTCTTTTTTTAAAAATATTTATCTGTTCGTTTTTATATAAAAGAATTCAGTTATCACTACTATTAGTATATTATTATTTATTACTTTTGAAAATAACAACTCGTAATAATTTTTTTTAAAGCACGTTCGGTGGTGGTATTATTTTATTGTTGTTTTTTGTTCGAAACATTATTTAAAGATATTGTTGTTGATTTTGCATTGGTTAAACGAACAATACGATTGTCATAACCGCTGAGTTCTGAACAAATTGTACCTACTTCACTGGCTCACTGGGTACCGGCAGCACAGCACGACCGTACAAAAGTAACACATCATTCAGAATGCGATCAGCGATTTATCTCCAAATGAAATCTCCATCGTCAGATCAACTGCCTTTTTCATGCACCATTCATCCTTCCAAAGAGGACCCCCATTTCCTAACTAAACTGAGTTGTTTTGCACCAAAGGGTCAATTATTATCCGATCTACAATCCCAACCGTTGATTTCCATGACCTTGTAAATAAATCGAGCTACTTTTCGGGTCTTTTTTAAAAAGAAACCCAGTAATGTAACATCAGAAGGTGGGATCCACGGATTAATTTGTGGAGCTTATGATACCTAATAATTGCCCCTAAAATATATATTATAATAAAATAAAATATTCTTTCTTAAAGGAAAAAAGAGAGATTGATTCGCGTTTTGTCATTTCAGTTGAACTCCAGCTTCACATCCGCGTTTTCTTCTCTTCTTTTTCTCTCTCTCACTCTCACTGTCGTTTCTTGCCCTTTTTAGGGTTTCAAGTCGCCGTTTTGTTTTTATTCTTAGCAGAAAAGAAAAACAAAAATCCTTTCTTTTCAGGTAAGGTTTTTTTTAACATTAGTTTCCAGTAATTAAGGTTTAATTAGTGACTTGATCTTGATTAGTTTTCAAATGGTTTGATTTCAGTTATAGTTACCTATCTGATTTTGGGTTATTTTGTGAATTATGATATGAGCTGTTTTATGCCTTGTTTGCTAGTAAATGAATCTGATTTGGATCTGTTGTTTTGTTAGAATTATTAGTTATGGATTTTGAGATCTTTTTATGCTCAATGTTCTGTTTTTGGTATTGGAATTGATGGGGTCGCTTTAGGTTTTTGTTTGAATGAGCAAATGCGATTTTTTTTTCTTTAGTTTCATTGTTTGTATGATTTGGTGAATTCAACAATTAGCAGTCAGTGAATTTAACAGTGTTTATTTATTTGTTTTGAATGTGTGTGTGTTTGTGTCTGATTATTTGATTGATCAAAGAAGTTGAATTTTGATTTCCAAATATAAAAATTGACCATGTAATTCCGTTGAATTTTGAAACTTTCCGAGCACACCCTAGTAGACTTCATAAAGCAGCAAAAAGTTTGCAGCTTTTATCTACTATTGTTTTAACCAGTAGAGAAGGAGATTTGGCCTGTGTACATATATCTTGAGTATAACTGATGTAAGCTCTTTAAAGTAGTGTTGCTATTGGAGTTGTTTGAATTGTTTTTTGCTTTAATGGATCTGTAGCCAAAATGGAGGTTGATTGCCCCTATCAATGCATTTAACATTTGTCACTTCAGGTACAATATGGCTATGGAAGTTACCCAGGTGCTTTTGAATGCACAAGCAATAGATGGAAATGTGCGAAAGCATGCAGAGGAAAATTTAAAATTGTTCCAGGAGCAAAATCTCCCTAGTTTTTTGCTATCACTCTCTAGTGAGCTAGCAAATGACGAAAAGCCTGTAGATAGCCGCAAATTAGCTGGTTTAATACTTAAAAACGCATTGGATGCCAAGGAGCAGCATAGAAAACTTGAGCTTGTTCAAAGATGGTTGTCATTAGACAACAATGTGAAAGGCCAAATCAAGGCATTTTTGTTAAAAACTCTTTCTTCTCCTGTAGCTGATGCTCGTTCAACTGCATCGCAAGTCATTGCCAAGATTGCAGGAATTGAGCTACCTCAGAAGCAATGGCCTGAGCTGATAGGATCGCTTTTATCAACTATTCATCAGCTACCTGCTCATGTCAAGCAAGCCACTTTAGAGACTCTTGGATATTTGTGTGAGGAAGTCTCTCCTGATGTTGTGGATCAAGATCAAGTGAATAAAATACTTACAGCAGTAGTTCAGGGTATGAATGCATCAGAAGGCAACAGTGATGTCAGACTTGCTGCTACCCGAGCACTATATAATGCATTAAGTTTTGCACAAGCAAATTTTAGGAATGATATGGAGCGTGATTATATCATGAGGGTTGTATGTGAGGCAACTCTGTCTCCAGAAATGAAGATTCGGCAGGCTGCTTTTGAGTGTTTGGTCTCTATTTCATCAACTTACTATGAGAAATTAGCTCCTTATATCCAGGACATCTTTGGCATCACAGCAAAGGCAGTGAGGGAAGATGAGGAACCTGTGGCACTTCAAGCAATTGAGTTTTGGAGTTCAATTTGTGATGAGGAGATAGACATCTTGGAAGAATATGGGGGTGATTTCACTGGGGATTCTGATATTCCTTGTTTTTATTTTATCAAGCAGGCACTCCCTGCTCTTGTTCCAATGCTGTTGGAGACGCTTCTTAAGCAGGAGGAGGACCAGGATCAGGATGAAGGAGCTTGGAATATTGCAATGGCTGGTGGGACATGTCTTGGTTTGGTTGCACGAACTGTGGGAGATGATATTGTCCCACTTGTTATGCCATTTATAGAAGAAAATATTACAAAACCAGATTGGAGGCAAAGAGAGGCAGCAACTTATGCCTTTGGCTCAATCTTGGAGGGTCCTTCCCCTGACAAGTTAACCCCAATTGTTAATGTTGCTTTGAACTTCATGCTCAGTGCCTTAATGAAGGATCCAAATAGCCATGTCAAGGACACTACTGCATGGACCCTTGGGCGAATCTTTGAATTTCTTCATGGTTCAACTATGGATACACCCATAATTACTCAGGCAAATTGCCAACATATCATTACTGTACTGCTCCAGAGCATGAAAGATGCTCCAAATGTTGCAGAGAAGGCCTGTGGTGCTCTTTATTTTCTTGCCCAGGGTTATGAAGAGGTGGGCCCTTCATCTCCCCTGACACCATATTTCCAGGAAATTGTTCAAGCACTTCTAACAGCTACCCATAGAGAAGATGCTGGAGAATCACGGTTAAGGACTGCTGCTTATGAAACATTGAATGAGGTTGTGAGGTGCTCAACTGATGAAACAGCACCCATGGTGTTGCAATTAGTCCCTGTAATTATGATGGAGCTTCATAATACTCTAGAGGGCCAGAAGCTTTCATCTGATGAGAGAGAGAAGCAAAGTGAATTACAAGGGCTTCTATGTGGATGTTTACAGGTTATTATTCAAAAGCTAGGGTCATCTGAGCCAACTAAGTATGGGTTCATGCAGTATGCAGACCAGATAATGGGACTCTTCTTGAGGGTTTTTGCTTGTAGAAGTGCTACTGTGCATGAGGAGGCCATGCTTGCTATTGGAGCCCTTGCCTATGCTTCAGGCCCAGATTTTGCAAAATATATGCCAGAGTTCTATAAATATTTGGAAATGGGTCTTCAAAATTTTGAGGAGTACCAAGTCTGTTCTGTTACAGTTGGTGTAGTGGGCGATATTTGCAGGGCATTGGAGGATAAGATATTGCCCTTTTGCGATGGGATTATGACACAACTTCTCAAAGATCTATCGAGCAATCAATTGCATCGATCTGTGAAGCCTCCCATATTCTCTTGCTTCGGTGACATTGCACTGGCAATCGGGGAGAATTTTGAGAAGTACTTGATGTATGCCATGCCCATGCTCCAAAGTGCTGCAGAGTTGTCAGCCCATACGGCAGGTGCTGATGATGAAATGACCGAGTACACAAATTCACTTAGAAATGGAATTTTGGAGGCCTATTCAGGGATTCTCCAAGGGTTTAAGAACTCTCCCAAAACTCAGCTCTTGATTCCTTATGCACCACACATCCTTCAATTCTTGGACAGCATGTATATGGAAAAGGACATGTATGTTCGATAAAATCTGTTTCATCTTCTATTTATTTATTTATCTTTTATTTTTTATTTATAAGGCACTTTGGATGTTATAGTTTATGACTTGGTGGAATATATTGTTATTTTGTTTTTGGCAGGGATGATGTGGTGATGAAAACTGCCATTGGGGTACTTGGAGATTTAGCAGATACGCTGGGAAGTAATGCTGGTTCTTTAATACAGCAATCTCTTTCTTGCAAAGACTTCTTAAATGAATGTTTGTGTTCTGAAGACCATATGATTAAGGAATCTGCTGAGTGGGCCAAGTTGGCCATCAATCGTTCCATTTCTGTCTGAAGTTATTGCAATTTGGCATGTTCTTTCTTTTTACAAGTCCCTGCATGCATTTGGGTGTATTGAGTCGGGGTCCGGGGATGCATTTGTGTCAGGTCATCTGCCATTTTCAGATAATAAAGTTATCAGTCTTCAAGTTGTCACTAACTCTTGCATCAGCACCAGGGGGTTGGGAATTGGGTGGAAATTGAATAGCAGATGTGGGTGGAGGTGCCGAAGAATATCAGCAGAGCACAGAATTGATTCAAGTGAGGGAGAGGTAACTTTGATTTGCTGAACATAGATACAAATCAAGAAGCATATTTTCATTTGCTGTTTAATTAGTCTTGGGTGATGGTGAGGCCTCGCATACTGTCATTTCTGAAGTATATTTATGTTCGTGGAATGGATGACTACAATGATTGGTTGAAGTTCAGTGACACTCGAAGATGATGAACCAGGTGCCATATTTCAGAAGGCCCACATTTCATTCCTGATTTTTTTTTGCCCCTTGTTCTTTTTTTTTTTTTTTTCTCTTTCATATTTTATCAGCTCATCATCATGTCTGTCATGGTTAGGGGTCTTCAACATATTATTGAGGGTATTGCATCGGGCATTGCATTTTTGATTTTTTTTAATAGGGCTCAAGTCAGTAATATACATTGCATTCATTCAATCATACACTTTTTTTTTTTTTTTTTTTTTTGTCTCCTTTCTTGAATATAGGTTTCTCTTTTTTCAAGAATGTGTAATATTTTGGTCTCTGCTTGTAGAGAAGGATTCTATTAAAGTGTCATGAACTGGTTTGACATTGTAAGCTTTGATGGAGAATTGAACAACAGTTGGAAGTGAGAAATATGCAATTGTATTTGCTGTCATGTCTATTGAAGCAGCCAATTTTAA
The DNA here is from genome assembly GCA_949634005.1 of Mallotus japonicus. Taxonomy (NCBI): domain Eukaryota; kingdom Viridiplantae; phylum Streptophyta; class Magnoliopsida; order Malpighiales; family Euphorbiaceae; genus Mallotus; species Mallotus japonicus. The sequence continues at coordinate 6,673 of CATIWK010096516.1, forward strand.
GAGAAGCAAAATCTGAGTAAGATTATTATTATTATTATTTTTGAAGTTGAGCTTTGAGTGGGACTTATTTTTTCTTTATAGTTTATGTATTTTGTTATGAAAATTTTTTATATGTGCTTTTACAATAAAAAAATATGAAAAGTTTAAAAATATAAAAATATTAAAAATTAAAAAAATACAGTAAGAAAATATTTATAATAAAATACATAAAATAAAAATAAAATAATTTTTTGTATAAATTAGTTTTAGTTTTAATTTTATTAAATTAGAGGGAAATTAATCGCAAAAACAATTTCATTAGTTATCACTAATAGGTTATCTATATTAGTATTTTTTGAATTTTTATACTCTTATATTTTCTTAATTTTAAAGTATATGTTAAATTATGTGTTGTAATTTTTAGAAAATTTTTAAATATTTAAGAATATTTTCTTAATAATAAAGCATTGAATTTCATACTTATTTCTATTATTTATTTTATTAAAATTATTCTAATAATTTTAGTAAATTTTAAAATTTTAATTAAAATTATTTAAATATTTTGTGTTAGGGTTTATTTTGCAAGTTTAATAAAGGTTAGGGTTCTATATGTAATTACTCAAATCCAGTCAGCACCTGTAGGTCCCACGTGTCAGAAAAATAGGCTCCACTAACTGCCATGTTAGCACTCTGTTATAGATTTCATAACGGAGGGTTTATTTCGTTAACGTTTGAAAGGTTGTGGTTTTAATTGATAGAAAAAATTAAATAGGTTTAATTTGAAAGTACCCCAAAAGGTTGGAGTCTTTTATGTAATTTTTCCATTATTTTTTAAATGTCTTTATCGTATTTTCAATAAAAAAATATTTCAAAAATAAATTTGATATTTTGTAGTTTACTCAATAAAAAAGCCTATTTTACTGAGATTAGGCATGATTCACTTGAACCTCACACAAAACCTTTTAGATTTCTGGTCCCGTGGGTTACTCATTCTCAATGGAATGAATTTATTTAGAGTATGTGGAGCAAGGAGTTAGTAGTGCAACACAATTTAAATAATTTAAGAAAGGCTCTTGCAATGTGGAATAAATAAGCATTTGGGAATATTTTCCATAACAAGAGGAGATTGTTGGCTAGGCTTGTGGGTATTCAAGTTGCACAAGAAAATCAAAAATCGAGTTACCTAAAAAAATTGGAAACTAAGCTAAGGGATGAGTATAATCGAATTCTTATCCAAGAAGAATTGTATTGGAGGCAAAAATCTTCTTGTGATTGGATCAATCTCGAAGAACATAACACATCATATTTTCATGCCAAAGCCAAAGCTAAATTTCACCATGAATGAGCTACCCTTCTTAAGCTCACAAATGGTGAATTGCACTCTGATCCCAATTTGTTGTGCATAGATGCTATAGGCTTTTTCAAGGATCTTTATTCTGAAGGAAAGCCATAATGATCTCAATATCATTTAAAGTGATACTTCCCTAAACTAGCGGAGGAGGAGTATATAGCACTATCATCCTGCATTTCAAAAGATGAAGTTAAAGCTACCATGTTTAGTATGTTGCCCCCTAAAGCTCCAGGAGTTGATGGCTTTTAAGCCTTTTTTCTACCAGAAACATTGGAATATTATAGGGATTCTCTTTTTACCATGGTCAAAGAGTTTTTTGAAGGAGGCACTATGGATATGGACCTGAATTATACCAACAATATCTTGGTCCCAAAAATCCAGCATCCTGAAAATTGGAGTCATTTTAGGGCAATAAGCCTATGCAATGTAACCTATCAGCAAATCACCAAAGTTATTACGAATAGGCTTAAACCTCTGATTCTGAAACTAATCAGACCCTTACAATCTAATTTTGTAAAAAATAGACACATTACAGACAATGTGGTTATTGCTCAAGAGGTTAGTCATTCCATGAATATGAAAAAAGGAAAGACAGGTTACATGACAGTGAAAGTGGACTTTGCTAAGGTGTATGATCGATTAAATTGGCAGTTTACTCTTGACACTCTTTTGGATACTAGTCTCCTTCATCATTTGATTAGTCTTATAATGAAGTTTATTACATCATCCTCTACGTAAATCTCTCTAAATGGAAAGCTTTCTGAGAGCTTCAACCCTTCATGGGGCATTAGACAAGAGGACCCCATGTCTTTTTATATCTTCGTGTTGTGCATGGAAATATAAGCTCATGCTATAGAGGCTGAGATTCAGATTAGGGGTTGGAATCCTATCAAAATAAGTCATAATGGACCAAACATTAGTTATTTACTTTTTACAGATTAATTGTTGCTATTTGCAAGAGCTGATGCTAAGAATGTTACGAGTATTAATAGAATGCTTGAAAGGTTTTTTGAGTCCTCAGGGCAGCTGGTAAGCAAAGAAAAAATAATTCTACACTTCTCGAGGAACTCAACAAAGTCTATTCGAGAAGAGGTATCAAACATGATTAGTTTTTCAATCACAACTAACCTGGGCAAGTACTTAGGCACCCCACTCATATATGGCAGAAGAGCTAATAGTACATATAAAGAGATTGTGGAGAGAATCAAAAATAATCTTTCCAGTTGGGAATCCTTGAAATTATCCCTTACAGGTAAGATAACCCTTGCAAAAGTGGTGATTTCTTCGATCCCTAATTATACGATGCATACCCATATTCTACCTAATGAAATCTAGGACTAAATTAATGGCTTGACACATAAATTTATTTACGGAGCTAATCAGAATCAGTGCAAGACAAGTTTAGTGTCATGGCAGCAAGTTTCTCATCCTAAAGAGTGTGGAGGTTTATGAATTCGTAGAGCTAAAGTCAGTAATATGGTTTTTCTTATGAAGCTGGCTTAGGGTATTATTTCGGGCTCAAATGATCTTTGGATCTTGGTGTTAAGGGCTAAATATATGCCAAAAGATAACCAAACTGCTCTTGACAAAGTAAGGAATATTTCAGTGATCTAGAAAGGTATTTATAAAACATGGCAACTCATAAAAAAAGGTTTGGTCTAGTGTCTTAGGGATGAGACACGAGTTAATTTCTGGTTGGATATCTGGACGAATTTGGATAAATGTCTGAAGGACCTAGCGGTTGCAGAAATTTTGGAGGCTCTTCTGGATCAAAAGTGTATCAATTCATTAATTTTTATGAAAATTAGGATTGGCAAAAGTTCCAACATCTTCTACCTCCATGGGTGTTATTACATATTGTTGCTATTAAGACTCCAGGGCATTTGGATGGTTTTGAAAACTCTTATTAGATTTATTCATCGAATGGGAACTTCATAGTTAAATCAACTTACAGTGCAATTAACAAGAACTCTTCTCTGTAAAGGGATCTGAAATGGAAGCTGATTTGGAATTGGAAGGGCCCTGGGCATATTCAAGCTTTTTATGGCTTTATATTCATGATAAGCTGCTTACCAATGTCATGAGAATCTAGCGGCATATGACAGACCATGCAGTATGTGAGCATTGTGGTGCAACCCAAGAATCACTTTACCATGTGCTCAGAGACTGCTATGTTGCTAAGGCTTTATGGATACGTCCAGTCTCTGCTCATTTGTTAATTCAATTATTCTCTTTAAATTTTAAAGAATGGATATTGTAAAATTTGACTAACTAGTTACATGTTCATAGCGAGTTGGACTAGTCGATTATTTTTGGCATAGCTTGTCGGTTGCTATGGCAAGACAAATATAACAGTTTTATTTTAGGAGTCTTATGTTGAGCCTTAAGACTTCATGATCATGGTTATATCTAAGGTTTGTATGTTTGTTACAACTAATATCCAGATTACAAGCTCTCTCAAAGTTCAACGTCAGGTGAAGGACATCAGATTGAGCCGCCTACTCTGCCTTAGGTCAAATTAAACACAGATGGTAGCCTTAAACATCCCTCAAAAAGAGCAGGTGCTGGAGGGATTATTTGAAAATTTCTTAGACGTTGGCTTGGAGGCTTTGCAACTAACTTAGGTTCATGTAATATCCTGGATGTTGAATGTTAGGGAATTATCTACGGACTGAGGCTAGCATAGAATATGAGAATCAGACACATCATTGTGGAATTGGATAACAAATGTGTAGTTGATATCATTCATAGACGAATTTGTTATCCTCTTCGATCCAAGTCTCTTTTCCAAGAGGTAAGAAGCCTGCTGAATAGGGATTGGCAAGTCTAGATCCTTTATGTTTTGAGAGAGGCTAACCGCTGTGTTGATTTCTTGGCCAACCTTGCTCTCACTTTGCCTATATGTTTATTCAATTTGGAGCAGCCTCCATTTAGTATTAGGAGTTTGGTATTTCAAGATGTAATAGGAGTCACTACTTTAGAAGTTGTATGTTATAGTTTCCTTTCATAGCCTTGGCCATTCCCTTTTATGTAAAAAAAAAAAAACACTTTACCATATATAAATTTATACCATTCATAGGTGTCACAGCAAGTTAAAAGATAAAAATAAATAAAATTTCTTTTTATCTCCCAAATATATGGACTATTCTATTAAAAAGGAAAAGTTATTTTGAAATTTCATTGGCCCACGACAATACTATTCTGTCGAGGCCCGTAACACTAATCATTCCTATATTAATATAATGTACAATATATCTCCACTTATGTAGTACAATGACATTTTTTTGAACTAAAGTATAATGGAATCTTGCTTAAGCATGAAGAGGTGGAGACCAGAGTTCAATCCCTCCTCCCCTTATATATACTAACTCTAGTACTAACACACCAATCATTTCGAGTAGATAAAAAAAGTGTACAACCTAAACATATAAAGGATGTATAAGTGATTTTGAGATTTTATTGCGTGTGTCATAAATTATATTATCTTACATTTGCTACTTTATTCTTTTCTACTAATAGTTCCCAACTCTTCATTACTATATATATATGAGCAATTGCATTCTAGTATTAAATTATTTTGCTAATAATTTTGGTAAATTTACTCAATCTGAATCTTTTAAGTTTATGTTGTGATATGCACTTGTGTTATGTCTACTTATTTATTGTTATGACATGTCTCAAGGGCAAGTTCTTACGCGTTACTCACCCGTCCACCACTGGAAACACCACTTCCTGTCCGACTTGCATGTGTTAAGCATGCCGCTAGCATTCATCCTAGCCAATTGGAAAGCAATAATCATGTTTCTAATCCTCTAAGCTACCAACAAAAAAACTATACCATTTGATCCCTCTATCAGTCAAAAAAATTGTACAAACTGCATCATGGGGGAATTATGCCATGAATCCATTGATTTTATATGACTTATGCCCACTCTTTCCCATTTTAGGAGGGCAAGAGTAGTTTTTTACTTCACAAATGGTCATGCTAGATCCTGCATCCATCTATATATTACAGATGGATAAATAGACTTATCGACTCACATCTAATATCTTTCTATAGTGCAGTGATGGTATCAACCCCGATAGCCATGTTCTATTCTATTCGGCAAAATAAAAATAAATATAGTAAAATAAAAATTACCTTTCAGAGAGATGGTCGAGTGGTTGATAGCTCTAATCTTAAAAACCGGTATAGTTCAACCGTATAATAAAATCAAATTGAATGCCATATCTTTTTTGGTAACGCATACACAAATGGAATTTTTATTTATTTGTATGTACGATACAAAATAAATAAAATTACTTTGGTAGAATCCTTTGAATCTGAAAAGTATCTTTTTTTTGCTCCGATTTTATTTTTATGGAATCTCAATTACAAACTAAAATTTAAAACAATCTATCTCATTCAAATTGTGCACCAAACTTTTGTTTAATATATTCTATGCATTCCATTAACAAGGCAAGAAGATAAAATAAAGATCAAATAAAAAAAGTAATGGAAAAAAATTATTAATTGAATCAAGAATTCAAGCAATTTTTTAATTCGGTATGGATAAATGATCTTTCTATGTTATGCTATTCAATTCTTGACGATGAATCGATTTGATAACTCAGATATTGTTATTCATGATATTGATCAGACTCGATATCATCGAGATGGAATTTATCCCATTAAATTTTGGACTCAAAAGATTTATTACCTCTACGGGATTAAATCCTAAGTTATTATAAAGTAAAGAAAAATGAAACTATGAGATTATGGAAGTAAATAGTTTTACGTTTATTACTACTACGCTGTTCATTCTAGTTCCTTCTGCTTTTTAACGTATTATTTACCTAAAAAATGTTAGTAAAAGCGATTAATTTGAATGAAACTTGACTTCTTTGACTTTTTAGTTCTTATCAATATCAATGATTGAAGATCAATATCAATAATTGAAGAAAAAAATGAAAAGGATTCCTATTTTGTTTGAATTTTAGATGAAATGCATGAAATGAGCAGACTAGAATTAGCAGTATTCCATGAGATCTGATAGTATGATAGAAAGAAATATTTTTTAGAACGTATTGATTTAACCCCATAAGCGGGACCACCACCCTATAGAATATTGCCGCTAGAAGTAGAACCCCGCATTTCTTCTAGAAAATCTCCTAATTATTCCAGAGCAACTAGAAAGAGATTCTTTAACCAGAAAGAATTCATGTCAAGACCCAAACCCACAAGGGCACATGACCGGCACTAAGGAATGGGAAAGCAATAAGTTTTCGAAACTCGTAGTAAGCCTAAGAAATTTATTACAGAAATAAAACTAACTCTAAAATTCTAATGAAAATACGACAGAGTTTCCCCTGTACCGGGACAAAACCAAAACTTGTAAAAGTGTAAATACACTCCCAATATGCATATATAACAAATCACCAACACAACTCCAATATTCCAATCCTTAACACAACACAACACAAATATAGCAACAATGACAATAAATATTCAAATCTACTGCAGTGTCTAGAATACTAAATCTCTTGCACATGAATAATAATAACATTAATTTAACCTACATAATACCGCCGGTGAAGAATAAGTCTGACGTAGAGAATGTGAACTAACTGAAGACTCCCAGATGCCTGAAAAAATAATTGGGGTGAGTCAAACCTACTGAGTAAACTAATATAAAGAAATGTGTATTAATTTGAAAACCTTCTTTTATTAAAACATATATTACAAAATATTTAATATAAAGTTGTATTTAAAGAAAATCATTGATTTATTACTATACCTATATGTATCCAAATATAAATATTTTCCAAATAGGGATATATGTATTAGTTTGAAAACCTTCTTTTATTAAAACATTTATTACAAAATATTTAATATAAAATTGTATTTAAAGAAAATCATTGATTTATTACTATACCTATATGTATCCGAATATAAATCTTTTCAAATAGGGATATATATATACCAAATGAATGTTGGTATATATATATATATATAACATTTATTACAAAATAGTTAATATAAAGTTGTATGAT